>JBCEWC010012281.1:0-15979 GCA_038996855.1 Solanum aculeatissimum
CCTTACAAGAATAATATCAGTTGCTCCTCTTGGCCCGTGGTTTTTTCCCTTATTTAGAAGGGTTTCCACGTAAAATTCTTGGTGTCGTTATTTTCTCATTTTGTCCCATTATTATTTTACCATTTATTTTTTTTATGGGTCCCTCATTTTGTGTTTACCCGTGTTTTTCCCAACACGTATAAGGTTTGACTCTTAAATATCTTGAGTTTGTGTTTTAAGAATGAAGTCATCTTTGTTAAACAATATTTTATTCTTCGAAGTGGATTTTTTTGGGCACAAATTCAAGTTTAGCCGAATTCCAAAATAAGTATCTAAATGTACTATTTGATGAAAAACATAACAATCCATCTTAAGATAAGAAGTCTTACATCGACAAAACACAGGAGATATGCTTGACTATATAAGTAAATAGACTTTATCTACTAGTGACGCATTTTTAAACCCGTGCAACCCTAGACCCAAAGCGGACTATATCAGCAGTTAGCTGGATAGTTACATCAAAGTGAACTCGCTAATGTTAATTCAAATTAATCAACCCCCAAAATAAACACCAACAAGAAAGGGGTCAATTTTAGTAGGAAACGATCGCCCTCAAAGCAAGACTTCTTACTTCTTAGAATGAATTCAAATAAGTAAGATTCCAAAATAGTGATCGAACATCGAATTAAAAATCAAATCTCAAAATAAATATCGCGATAAAAAAAGTTTTTTTTTTTTTTGCAAAAAGATTGTAATGTTATTGTGGGGGGACCTTGGGTTATTTATTTTCAGATCCCCATAAGGTGTGCAGGCTTTCTTTTCCTTGTACTGTATTTTCAATAGTAATAGTAATAATTTGTCTACTTGGTGGGCTGATATGCTATTGCATTGTCATTTGTGTCTTATCTTTTTCTCTTTTTCTCTGTCACTTCTACAGCATACAACACATGCCAACCTTCACTTTTGATGTGCTTCTTTGGCCTCATTGCAAACACACACACACACAAATTTTTTTTTGAAACTTTGGGGTCCAAAATTTACATATGAAATTAATTTGGATTTATATTGAATTATAAAAGCGCTCTTTAATTAAAAAATATTCTTTGTTTTTAAGCTCGATTGAATTTGAAACTTGTAATTTAACATATGGATATGTAAGACTGAGTATTTAGAGTGTGAGTAATATACGATAGGGATCCAACATGAGGTAGCTAATAAACTGGGATGGCTAGATCAGATAAGTCCTGAAATGGTGTGTTCAGATCTAGATTCAGGATTTGTAGATTATGAATTTAGAATTTCAGTTCTTCAGAGTGTTGAGTTTTAGCCTTTAGGGGAGAAGAACTATTTGATCTCTCTCAGGAAAGGACATTACACACGAGAATATTGGTTGATCCAGCCAACAGAAGTTATTGAATTCGACTGAACTTGTGATCAGAACTTTGTCTTTGCCCCTTTGGGGGTTGCATATTATGTCTTTTTTTTTTTCTGAAAAAAAGATTAGGCAATTAGGAGACCTTTATTAGAAAATCTACAAATAAAACAAAAAATGTTAGAAAACAATTATTCAAACACGTTTGTTTGTCGAAATGCTTTTCTAAGTAACTATTCCAACATGAAGTCCAATAGACAACAAAGCTTGCACTCATAGAATTGCTAACAAGTTTTGTATTCAATTTTCATTTTGAAAAAAAATATAAATCTCCAAAATTGAACTCTACAAATCATTGAAAAAAAAATTAAGATGCTACAATGACAATATATTCACAATATAACTTGTATTTGTTTGAATTCATTGGTTTAGATAGACGTGATACAGTGAATGAAGCTGTTTTTTTCTAATTATAGATTTTGTTTAAAAAAAATTGTTATTCCCAAATAGGCCATATTTAACATAAATTTAAATGAATTTTTTTTCAAAAAGAGCAGACACTTGAAACATAATAAGGAAAAAATAACTTTAGTTTGCTAATATTACGATTTTGTAGCTATATATTATAGGAGAAAGGCAAGCGAGATCGAGAGAGGGAGAAGAGAGGACAGAGAGTGGAGAGATGCAAATTATATATGTATATTTATCGAATTGAATATGTATATCTGTCAAATAATTATATATAGGCAGTGGTATACATATGTATTTATATATCTGACGAGAAATTGCAGAGAGAGAGAGGAGAGGACGAAAAAGAGGAAGCGGGAAGAGAGGATAGAACAAATGGCAACAAAATCCTAACTATAACTATAAATTATAGTGGTATAATGTATATACTTACCATATGTTTGTCTAGTTATGTAATTTACTCAATTTAAATTAGTCTAATTTCAATACGAACATATTAAATGATCGATATTCACATTAAAATTTGATTAAACTCAAATTTTAACTTCACTGAGAAAAATATTTTCTATGAAATATTTTTTATATTCAAAAGTCGAACTCGAGATCTTTGATGAAGGATGATGACGAAGGAAAGATAATGATAGAGGGATGAAGTGATGTTTGAATTCCTACCACAAAGGCCATCCCCTTTTCCTTTTCAGAATGAGGAGGGGGGGGGGAGTAGACCCTACTATCTGACTGTGGGCTCCACACTGAGATTAGGGGGAGGATCTCCCTAAATTTTACAATTCCTTTGACTTGTCTACATCATTTTCTTCACTTTCCAATAATACCCTCCTCTTTTCTCCTTTTTTACTCTTTTTTTTTCCTTAACCCCATTTTTTTTCTAAATAATTATTTTTTTATTTATCTTTATTTGTTTGCTATATTAAAAATAAAATTAAAGAATAACTTTGTACTTATTTTTTAATTTAATTTTATTATTAATTATAATTATTTTTCTATTATATTTTTCAATATATTATACTCTCTCTGTCCCATAGGCACTCTTTAACTTGACATAGTATTTAAAAAAAAAAGGAAGACTTTTGAAACTTGTGATCTAAAATTATTTTTAAATATTTATGTGTCTAAGAATTATTTCATTAAGGATAAAAAAAATGTAAAGTTAAATTATTTTCAATTAGAGTAAGATGATATTCTTTTTTGGGATAAATATAAAAAAAATATCACATAAAATAAGATAAAAATTGTATTTATTATATTTTGGTAGTGAAATGAAGAGGCACAAAAAATTAAACTAAATATGATTCTTATAAAGGAAGTTATCAAAAAGTAGAGGATGGAGGAGCCTTTATGAATACCAAAAAGCCAAGAAGGGTACTACTCTCTCTCCATATGTTGCAAATTAAGTGAATTGTTGAAAATTTTTTTATTTAAAATAAGTAAATTGTTTATTTTTTAAGGAATATGTTATTTTTTTAAAATTTTGTCCTTCATTAATTGAGTTTTAAGGTTAAATTTTGTATTAGAAATAAATGATACATTAAATGAGTGTTTGAAATTAAAAAACAATAAAAAAAAAGTAATTAAATTTTATCTTTTTTTTTTTAATATGTGTGATATAGTCCAATAATTCACTTACTTTTGAAACAGAGGAAGTAGTAAAATTTTGAGGGAAAGCTCTGCATGGCTTGTATAAAGAAAATGGAGAGATTATTTTTTTCAATTGCTTAACTTGATATTATTCAAATACTTATTAAATAGCTTGTTTGGTCAATTTGATAATATGAGTTTATTTTGAAAATATATTTTTTCAAAAGTGTTTTATAAAGTATTTTTAATGAGAATCAATTTGTGTCTACTCAATAAATTTTAAGAATACTTTATAGTGTTTTAAAGAAAAAAATAATTTTTGTAACTCTTAAAAAATTGATCATGATATTCTTCAAAGACAATTATTTTTCCCTCGAAGAACAATCATAGTTGTACTAGAGTAGTAATTCCTCCTTTATTAGAAAACGTTTTATCTTTTAATATGAAATTTAAAATTTTTAAATATAAATTTAAATTTACTTAAATTGAATTTCAATATAGATATCAATTAATCGATCCTCAAAATAAATATTAAACATTGGAAAATTAAAAAAAAAATAAAAAATACATAAAATATAAAAAAAAAAAAACATTTAATCTTATCATGTAAACATATTTGAAAGAAATGTCACTTAAAGAAAGGTTCTCAAATAAGTTCAAATAACAAGAAGAGTGATGGTAGAGTAGCACGTGCTTTACCTTTTAACTTTTGTGCATCGTTCGTGTATAAAATATTTTACGAAATCAGATAATTCAGATTTATATAAATAAAATTTAGGAAAAAAAATATTAAAATTAGAATTTTAATTGTACTCTAACTAAATTAATTATTTTTTTTTACAACAAAAAGGCAATAACAACATGAATCCCACTAGTGGAACCTCACAAGTAGGAATCAGAGAAAGTAAAACATACGCAGACATAAAAATTTAGATCAAAATCTTAAAATTTAATTTATCACAGAAAACAACCTCTCTCTATGAGGTAGTGATCAAGTTTGCGTATATTCTACCCTCTCAAAGTTTACTTGTGAGATTCTACTAAAGAAGGTTAAAAATTTAAACGTATATTACTTTACCTGGTACAAAATATTTTGTATACTGACGGTGCACGAAACTTAATCCGATAAATATAGAAAAGAATAAAAGTTAATAGGGCAATTGGCAGTGAATATGTAGGAAAAATAGGGGTAAAAAAAGAATAAAAAAAGGGTAAATAATGGATGTAACGTATCACTGACAAATGCCATAGAGAAGAAAGAGGGCAGTCAAGTCCTGTCTTTTTCAAGCTTCGGCTCCTTATGCCGTGAAAACCGGACTACAGTCCCTCTCACTCAAAAACCCAACCCCACCCCCATTTTACCCCCCCACCCCACCATACAAAAAAAAAAAAGGTTTATAATTTTTTTTTATTAATAATATTGACATGATCATAATTCTTATTTTTAGTTTTCTATTTCTACTTGTTTTTGTTTTATTTTGATTTTTTTACTATTTTCATCGCTTCGTTTGAGTTGTCGTTGTGAATAATCGAATAATTTGAATTTTGATTAATATTTTTAAGATGATAAATGATTTTCTTTTGTAATTTATAATATTTTTTATATCAATTTTGAGAATATTGAAATAGTGTAATTTAATTTATTTTTAAAAATTAATCAAATTAAATTTTGAAAAGCAAAATATGGTAACTAAAAAGGAACAAATGAAGTATTTAATTGCTTAACAATATTATTTTACACTTAATAAGGTATATGTATGCACTATATTCTTCAGACTTTATCTATGAAATTATAAATGATACGTACTATTTATTTATTTGTACAGATTAATAAGAAAAAATGTATAGTATAAATTGAGATAAAGAAAGCAACAAAAAAATAATAATTTAGGATTGTAAAATAGAATATCAAACTACATGCTTCCGAGCAGTGAGAGGAGATGGAACTCTAATGATGTATTTGTTGAAGAATGAGTTAGCAACTTAGTCACCGAAATCGTAGAAAAAAATAAATTTTTATCGAATCAATGTCGTAAACTGAATCATGAACTCATAAACGATGACTTGAATAAAAAAAACTCACCAAATTCATAGAAAAAAATAAGCTTTTATTGAATAAATGTCAAAAACTGAATCTACGACCCATAAATATCGACTTAATTAAGAAAATTCAAGTAAATAAAACTTAAATTATATTTGTAATTTTTTTTTTTGGGCAAGTGTAAAATGATATTGTTTTTCTTGGAATATTTATTTTCCCTTATAAGGAAATATTCGAAAATAAATTATTATTTCTGGTTAAATTAAAAAAAAATATTTATCTTTCTGGTCCCAAAGTTCTAGCTAGTTGTCATTTCAATCCTCGTAATTCACGTAACTAATGATGACCAGAGATATATAAATACAAAATTTTTATTGTCTTATTATTATTTTTTAATTTTTTTTAACAACCATAGATAATACAAATTCCTATAATAGTACAATATGTTTTATTTCACACTTTTCTCGTTTTATTTTATTTGAACACAATTAAAAAAAATATAATTTTAATTTAATATTAACTTACCAAATAGTTAAAAAAAATTATTGAAAAATATGTAATATTTGTTATGCTTAAAAATATTTTTAAATTATCTATCAGAAATAATACGTCTATGATTCTCCACGAAAGAAGAAATAAAGTATGTATATACTCTATTCTTTTTAAATTAATTTTTATATGATATTACATATATAATAATTACTAATTAATTGAATTTAATTATTATTATAGTATTAATTTTTGAAGTTAATATCAAATATCGTAACCTTTAAATTTTGAATTGAGCAATAATAACAATCATAAATTTTGTCACATATTTAATATCACAAGATTAAAGGGTATTATGATACATTTGATATAACTTTAATTTCAGACCAGATTAAAAGATCTTCTTTATTTTCTAAAATTTCGTGTTAAATCAAACTAAGTTTTAAAACAGATAGGGAGTATATGTATATATATATTTTAAGGAATTTTACATTATTAAAATTTTTTATTTTTTTATTTTTTTATAAGGCACTAGCACCAAGGTGACACTGTAATGCTACTTTTTTTTTTCCCCAGTGGGGTTAAAGGGGTGGCAGTAAAGAGTGTAGTCATTTCAAGTAGGAGACAGATTTATCAGAAAAATAGTTAAAAAGATCTCATAAATAATAAAGTTAGAAACAAGAAAAATCAAAACAGTTTTTTTTCCCCCCACTTTTGTAAAAGCAAAATAAAATAAAATAAATAAAATTTAATCTAAGACTTTTGATGATGATAGTTTCAAAGAACTAGGCAGATGCTAATCAGTACTACTGTCTACTAACTTCCCTTACTTGCCATTATTGCATTCCCCCACTCCCCCCACCACCCACCCCTTTTATTTTTTTTAAAAATTAAATCATATTATATGTAGATATTAAAAGATATTTTAAAGGTTATTTGGAATTTGAATGGAGATCGTGTATTAGGGTAGGAGACTAGTAGGGGTAGAATCAGTCTTGTCTTGTGATATATTAGGATTAATCGTGTCATTATATATTGTGTTGTTATTGACTGTCCTTTATTTTGCTATTTGTATTGTATAGGGGTGTGTAAAAATTGAATCGATTGATAAATCGAACCGATAAAAATGTTATTGGTTTATTGTTATTGGGTTATTAGGTTATCGATTTTGTAATGGTTTTGAAAAAAAAAATATTGGGTTATCGGTTCGATATCGATTTTTACTATTGAGTTATTGGGTAAACCAATAACCCAATAAGATTATAATAATTTACTATTTTACCCCTTCGTAAATATCAAATATTAGTAATTTAATTTTAATAGGACACTATAGTAGTACTTTAGCTATTTTAATCTTTATCATACGTAAGTGGTTAGTTATCAACTTTAGTATTTGCTCTTTCGTATTCCATTTATTTTTATTAATGCAATTTTCATTACCATCTTTATTGGATAAACCGAAAATTGAACGGTTAAGGACTTAAAATCGATAAAAATTATTTTATTGGTTTAGCATATATTAAAACTGAAAACCGATAAATTAAATCGATAATGTATAAAATTGAACCAATCGATGCACACCCCTATTATTGTATTTATGAGTTTTTAATTACTTTACACTATAGTCGTTTTTATATTTACTATTTTCTGCTTTTAGGGCTGCTGTATTTGTTTTGAGGGTCTTCCAAAAACAAATTATTTATCTCTATGAGATAGTGATAAGATATGCGTATATTTTACCCTCTCCGGCCCTTACTTGTGAGATTCACGGGTAAGTTATTGTTGTTGTGGTATTTGGAATTTGAATGTAGGATGATTTTGTTTTATAAATTTTTGAGTATTTTTTCAAATTTAAAAATAATTTAATTTTTTTTGTGATTAAATTCTAATTTTCAAAATAAAGTAATTTTTTTTTGAGTCAACATGTGAGTTTTTTGTCTAATTATAATAAAGAAAGATTCTTGAAGGTCACATACTAGAAAATAGAGTCTAAAAACTACTCTGTAACAGACTACTTCATCAATTCTGAACCAATTTTCTGTGCTACAATCTGTTTTTTCTGCAAAAGATTTAAATTGTAAGGAGTTGTTTGGGGTAAATTATAAAGGTATAATAGTTTTCACATAAAACCTAAGATTATTTTAT
Organism: Solanum aculeatissimum; assembly: GCA_038996855.1. Lineage (NCBI taxonomy): Eukaryota > Viridiplantae > Streptophyta > Magnoliopsida > Solanales > Solanaceae > Solanum > Solanum aculeatissimum. The sequence goes on from JBCEWC010012281.1 coordinate 8,091, forward strand.
CCGATGATGTTTGAAAATGAATTTTAAAGTTAAATTGTTTTTAATTAAAGTAAAGCGAAATTTTTTTTGAGACGGAATCAAAGAGAAAATAGTGAGGAAGTAAAGGACAAACCCGTTATGCGCATGATTCGACCACAAGGACAAAGATTACTTTCAAGACTTGAATCGTAATATTCTGATAATAATAACTTTACCGATTATTCTGATGCTCGATAATCCAACTGTGTTTTTACCATTTATCTCAAAAAGAAAAAAGAAGTGCTTTTGTTGTTTTTGTATTTTCACTCTAATACTTTTGAACTTTACCCTCAAGAAGATGTACAATACTAGCTGCATAATAGTGCGTGTGTACAAATAACCTTTCTGGTTAAAGACGCCATTGCCGTCTTCGTCATCACATTCTCTATACACGTCACATTTCACACACAGGGGCCATACCTTACCTCCCCTTTCTCTCTTATTAGCCTGCATTTTCCCTTCTTCTTGTTTCATCTTTCTTCTTCCTCCTCATCTTCTCTTTTGCTAAAAGCAACACATTCTCTCCTTCAATCTTATCTCCTTTTTCCTCATATTTTCTTGAAATACAACAATAAAGATTATATGGGTCGAGCTAAAAACTGGGATGATTAACTTGTTTCTTGTAAGTTGTCTATCAAAATGATTTTGATTTGGTGTGTTCTGTTGTGGGAAATTCTTATAAAGTTGCTTGCTTTTCTTATTTTAAGTGAATTGTGTCTTCTTGTTATAACAAGCATTTACTTGTGAAGATAAACAATCTAATCTTTTTGCTGTAGTGGTCTCTGCATTGCCATTTTTTCTCTCCCATTTTCCATAGTCTCTCTTTTGGCTCATGTTTTCTTGAAAAACAACAAAAAAGATCATGTGGGTTGAGCTAAGAACTGGGATGCCTAAGAGATTTTTTGTGAGTTAATTTTGAAAACTCTTAAAGTTGTCTCCTTTTTTGGTTCTGTGATCAATATGATTTGATGGGTATTTTCTTTCCCAGTTCTGTTGTGGAAAAAACTTATAAAGTTGCTTGCTTTTTTATTTTTCATTGGATTGTGTCTTCCTGTTTTAAAAGATTCTATCTTTTTGCTGTTGTGGTTTTTGCATTTCCATTTTTTCTCATTTTGTTCAATCTTGTCACTGTATGTTTTCTCTATTTGCTCATATTTTCTTGAAAAATCAAAATAAAGACCAAGTGGGTAGAGCTAAGAACTGTGATGCTTTAAGAGGTTTCTTGGAAGTGTAAATCTCTTAAAGTTGTCTCCTTTTATGGATTTATGATCAAAATGATTTGATGGGTATTTTTCCAACTTTGTTGGTATGTTCTGTTGGGGAAATTCTGATAAAGTTGCTTTGCTTTTTTCACATGAATTGTGTCTTATTGTTCTGATAAGCATTTACATGTATAGGTATATGTGGTAGAGATAAAGAATCTTGTTTTTTGCTCTAGTTGTCTCTACATTTGCACATTTTGGTAACTGGATCTTTTCTCTATTTGCTCATAATTTCTTGAAAAGCAACAAAAAAGATCATATAGGTCTAGCTAAGAACTTGGATGCCCAAGTGGTTTCTTATAAGTTCTTTTGTAAATTTCTTAAAAGGTGTCTCCTTTTTTGGTTCTGTAATCAAAATGATTTGATGGGTAGTTTTCCAACTTGGCACATTATAAAGTTGCTTGCTTTTTATTTTTATTTTTAAAGGAATTATATCTTCTTGTTCTAACAAGCATTTCCATTAATGGCTATGTCTGTTGGAGATAAAGAATCTATCTTTTTGCGGTATTGGTCTCTGCCTTACCATTTTTACTCTCTCATTTTACACAATCTGGTTTCTACATCTTTTCTCGTTTGCTCATTTTCTTGGGAAAAAAAGATCTGATGGCTCTAAGTAAGAATTGAGCTTCTTCAAAGATTTCTTGTAACACTCTTAAGTTTTGTCCCCTTTTTGGTTATTGATCAAACTGATTTGATGGATGGCTTCCAACTTTGTTGTGTATGGTTTTTTCCGGTCTGGTCTAGTTTGTGGGAAACTCTTCTAAAGATTCTTGTCTTTTTTACTGAATTGTCTTTTTGTTCTTGCATTTACATGTATGGCTTTTATGCTACGTATGGAGAAGTTGGAAAATCTATCTTTTTGGCTGTAATGATCTGCATATCCATTATCTCTCTGCCACTTTGCACAATCTAGCTTCATCTATAACAGCTACTGTTACTAATCCTCTCCTTAATCTCAAACAAGGACAATCTTGACATCTCTCTCATGACTGTTCTTAACTCAGATCTTAGTCTAAATTGTTTGTATATTGTAGGTCTTGATATTTCGATGTGATATCACTTCATTTTCTGGTATATCTACCTAATTACATTTTGCATAAACTGCTTCATTTTTACTGTTTTTTCCCACTTTTTGCTAGTTTTATCCTCAATTTTATGGATTGTTTGGTTGGGAGTAAAGTTATCACGGGATAAGTTATCCACCATGTAAATGGGATAACTTTTCTCATCACTACGATAATCTCATGATTACCTGTTACCTCCAACCAAACGCATGATAAAATAATCCTACTTTTAATCTTGGGATTAGTTTTCCTTGTACCCTCACACCAAACGACTCCTTAGTATAATGGAGATATGGGTCACTGAATTTCACTTGCTTTGCATCTTTCTGTTTTGTTATTGTGTTTTCCTTTCATATCTTCTTTTTTTGAGCCCAGGGTCTGTTTGAGACAACCTCAAGGTAGGGGTAATGTCTATGTATATCTTACGCTCCCGAGATCTCACTTGTGGGACTACATTGGTTATGTTGTTGTTGTAGTCTCAAAGTTGCAGAGCTTGATGTCCTGTAAATATATTTGGACATGAGAACTTTTGTACTTTAAAGGGTTATTGCAATTGAGCTAGATGAATATGAGTTAAGTAACCTAGGAAGAAGGGTGGTATTTAACTTGTATCAACATATTCTGCTGTGTTTTTTTAATGAAGTCCTTAATGTGTATTGTACTAAAATCTTGTAATTCAATGTTTGATCAAGAAGGATATTGATCTGCATAGTGTAGCTGTGTGCAGATTGGAGGTTATCTGATTATTAGTGATCTTTGCAATCATACGAAGTATGCTGGTACATGGTAATTTATACTGCATCAAATGATTTATGTAAGCAATCTTCTATCAATCTTCTTGGGTGCATACACGTCCTCTTTTGTGTCTTCTTTACTGTCTTATCTGTATTTTTCTGGAAGCAGTGACCTTCAACTGTGGCTAGTCTTGTCTATATTCATCGATCTCAATTTTGAAGGGTCTGAACATAATTGAATGTGAATATATTCTTCAATATCATCTTAATTCCATTTGATTAATGTTGTTTTCTAGTAATGCAAACTCAACTTTATATAATTTTTTATATTGATCTGGTCCTGAGAAGTGATATCAGAGTGACATAGCAACACTTTGTAGGAAATTATGACCTGATACCTCCTAAACTATGTGGTTTGAAAAGAGTCATTTCCTCCGTCTGAAGTTTGAAACTTGTTCTATGAAATAAGATAGATGTTTGAATGATTATGAATAAAAATAGAAATGCCATTCTTTTTCCAGACGGACTAAAAATGGAATAGCATCACATAGTATTGGGTACCTTCTTTATTTTCAACTCCGAACTATCATGGAAGTTAAGTCGCTGCATATTTGATGTGCTCAATGTCGATATTTACTGATCGTTTGGAACACTCATTGTAGTGTACAGTCTACCAAGATTTATGATGTGTTGCTTTGTGTCAACTAGTGGAAATACTTGTTCACCCTCATTATTATGACTCATTGACTTGTTTAACACCAGTTCTATTTTCATCTTTATTTTTATAGCTTGGTCAGTATATGCATTATTTAGTGAATTTGAGTAATTTTCTACTTACTGTGTTTAAAATAACTGTATCTTTTATTCTCCTTCATGTATTTCGTTTGTGATATTTTCTCAAATCTTACCAGTTCGAGTTCTGTATATTGGCAATCGATTGCATTCTTTTCTCGGAAAAGTCTCGAGTAATGGAACATTGCCTGAGTTCCTTTTGTTCAAGTGCTATTGTATGTTGCGTTGTTTCTGTGATGGCATTTATTAAATGGCGCCGTAATGACTTTTCCTTACAAATTAATATATTATTTCTGTGTTATGCTAGTAACTACATTAAATGTGATGCACTTGTATGTAGCAGAATTTGTTCGTTATCAACAGCGTGTGTAAGATATGGTTCTGATTCTTTTTGTATTTAAAGTAAATTCTTGCTAAATGTTCTTTCAGGTAAATTATGAGGAGTTTGGGACGATGGAAACTGGTGTTTACACCTGGAAATGAGGGAGAGGCAACGGTGGCGAGCTGAAGAGGATGCTTTGTTGCGAGCATACGTGAGACAGTATGGACCAAAAGAATGGCACCTTGTATCACAGCGTATGAACACACCCCTTAACAGGGACGCGAAGTCTTGTTTAGAAAGGTGGAAAAACTACCTCAAACCAGGGATTAAAAAAGGATCACTCACTGAAGAGGAGCAGCGTCTTGTTATCCAACTACAAGCCAAACACGGTAACAAATGGAAGAAAATAGCAGCTGAAGTACCAGGTCGAACAGCTAAAAGATTAGGAAAGTGGTGGGAAGTATTCAAAGAGAAGCAACAGAGAGAGCAGAAAGAAAACAACAAGGCTGTTGATCCAGTAGACGAGGGAAAATACGACCACATTCTCGAAACCTTTGCAGAGAAGATTGTGAAAGAGCGAAGTGTCCCAGGTTTACTTATGGCTACTTCTAATGGAGGTTTCCTCCATACTGATGCACCTACTCCTACGCCACAGACTCTTCTTCCTCCGTGGCTTTCTAATTCAACTGCTCCTTCAACTGTCAGATCATCATCTCCATCTGTGACTTTAAGTCTCTCTCCCTCAACAGTGCCGCCTACACCTACGCCTGGCATTCCGTGGCTACAAACAGATAGAGGACCTGAAAATGCGCCTCTGATCTTGAGCAGTTTTCCACATCATGGGGTTGCTCCTCCTTGTGGAGACAATCCTTTTATCACTGAACTTGCAGAATGCTGCAAGGAACTAGACGAAGGTCATCGTACTTGGACTGCACATAAGAAGGAAGCAGCTTGGAGGTTAAGGAGGGTGGAATTACAACTAGAATCAGAGAAAGCAAGCAAAGTCAGGGAGAAAATGGAGGAAATCGAAGCAAAAATGAAAGCTCTGAGAGAAGAACAGAAAGCAACACTAGACAGAATTGAAGCAGAATACAAGGAGCAACTAGCTGGCTTGAGGAGGGATGCAGAAGCAAAAGAGCAGAAATTGGCTGAGCAATGGGCTTCCAAACACATGCGTCTTGCTATGTTTCTCGAGCAGATGGGATGTCAATCAAGACTTGCAGAACCTAATGGCGGTCGCTAAAGCAAAGCTGCAAGCTAACCCAAGAATTCTGTTGTGTTCCCTTGCCTCGCGTAAGACGGTTCTTCCAAATTGCTACGACTTTTCTTTACTGTAAACTTTTCGTTTGGTCACAGCCTTCTATTTGGTCTTCTACATTTCCGTTTATGCATGATATGATAATTCTATAATAGCCATCAACTTGTATTTTTGGTATCTCCAAAGGAGTTTGTTGCAACTTTGTGACAACATAATCTGCTTATATCTTTCAGAAGTAACATCTATTAATATTGCTTATTCAATTCCTTGTGCTGTTTTGTGAAGTTGATGAAATATCAGAGAAGAGTAAGAGCTTATTTTTCAATCCAATGCTAGTATAACTTGAATGGCATTGCATGAGCTCCCTTTAGTTCTTCCATTTATTTTCCATTTCCATATGAATTTTTAAAAGTGGAAGTTCTCTGATTAAAAGTTGAGTTATTACTGTTGAAAGTAGCTATCGTGGAGTGGTAAGTACTCTTTCATTTTTAATCAAGATCTTGGGTTCGAGGGTACAAAGTCACAGTTGTTAGAGAGCGCTATACCTCTCAATATGAGACTTTCCTATGGAAAACAAAAAAAAGCTATCTTTTCACTGCTTGAATGTAGTCTGATGAAGGGGAATGTTAGTAGCTGTGAGGGTTCGATTCCCCACATTGTAATCCTCCTCCCCATTTTTCCTTACCCGATCAACTATCTGAACTTTCACTTTGTTGGTGAGAGTTCGATTCACCTCATTGTAATCCTCCTCCCCATTTCTCCTTCCTCGATCAACTACCTCAACTTTCATCTTGTCGGTGAGAATTCAATTCTTCACATTGTAATCCTCATCCCCATTTCCCCTTCTCCTACCCCCAATTTTTTTTTTAAAAAAAGAATGTAGTCCATGAATATTCTAATTTAGTCTTTAAATTTAATTATCATAATTGCATTAAACTTATCTATCTGTATATTTTTTAATCACGGTGTTTGGATTTACTTGCACATATTTTAATTAATTTTACGAGGTATCTACTATTTTTTTTTTGTCATTGAATGCTAATAATTCTCCACGTTTATAATATTAGTGCACTTTAACCCCCTCTCAATTATTGTCCTATTTTGTCATATTTCAAATCTATAAAATATTCTCTCATATTTTTCTTTATGCTCAGTAGAAATAATAATTTCATGAAAAAAGAAGTTGAAAAAAAAAAAGTGCTCCTTGCTTTATACAGTTTAAAATCATTGTGCCTAAGAATTTTTTTTTTTTTTATATTTTGAATTATATTAATTTATTGTAGATTACTAACATTATGGTAAGAAAATTATGTACTAATGTACGTGAAATTTAATGTGATGAACCTCTTGATTTTAGAATTAAAAGAAAAGAAAAAAAGATAAAAATTTGAAGATGGACGAAAATTACACTAATGTTATAAACGTGGAGGTCTATTAATATTTCATGTAAAAGAACAATGATGACTTTGAGTCTGTCTCCGAAGATATAAGTTCATTTTAAGCTTTTTTTGAAATACAAAATATTTTCGATTTTAGATGGGGTAATTTTGTACTCCATCCTTACCAAAATACTTATCACTTTTTTTTAATTGTTGATAGTCGTGTATTTTTCATCGTATATGATATGAGATTATTCAAAATAAAATAGGAGTAGCTTTCGTAGTGAATAAGACGAGGAAAATAAGATCAAAATGGCTCAGACATGTAAAGTAGATATGCACATACACTTCAATGAGGAGGTGCGAGAGGTTTGACATAGCATGCACGAGGAGAGATAGAGGTATGCTGAAAGAGCATTGAAGAAAGTTGATCAAATAGAAAATGCCACAACTTCAGATTTTCGAGGACATGAATTTAGATAGAAAAATGTTGAAGTCGCATATTATTAAGATATAGGGAAAAGGGTCAAAAATGCCCTTGTACTATCAGAAAGGAGCAAAAATGCCCTCAGTTTATACTTTGGGCTATTTATGCTCCTGTACTATTAGAAATGGGTAAAAAATGCCCTGATACTAACAAAAAAGGGTCAAAAAATGCCCTTGATTTAGACTTTGGTCCAAAAATGTCCTTGTCAATGATACTTTGGTCCAAAAATGACAATAAGGGATTTTTGGACCAAAGTATTGACGATAAGGACATTTTTTTAATTAGTAAATATTTATCTTACTTGATCAATTTAAGAAAAAAAATTTAAAAATATTTTTTTTGCTTTATTATAATTACTATTTTTATTGTTATCTAGATAAAAATTAATGTTTGGTTTAATATGATCTTATATTTATGACATATATTATTTGCTAAAGGGGTATGATATTTTATTTTAATTGATAAAATGAGATTAAGAAAGTAGTTATTTTTTTTTCATTTTTATTAGTTAATGTGATTTAAAAACAACAAAATAAGAAAAGAATTCTTTAAAAATAATTTTTTTTATTAGGA
>JBCEWC010012282.1:0-15979 GCA_038996855.1 Solanum aculeatissimum
AGGGCAATAGCCACCGTCTACTCTAGCTTTTATGTTATGTTATCTATTCTATTATGTCTTGAGGGTGAGCCTCAAACTTTTCGAGGCCTCGCTCATCCATGTAGAGGAATTGTTTGACAAATCTATACTCTTGTACGTTTTACTTGTATGTTAAACCCTTGATTATATTATGTGATGCTATTTGGCTTGGGTTATGATCATGTTTCTCTCTATTATTATGCTTGTGGGAATTTAGTCCATTAGTCTTGATTATGAGGATTGTTATTTATCATGTCCATGTTATGCATGTTGGGAATAGATTGACTATGTGTTTATGTGGAAAGTCCCTTAGCCCCAGGTGCCCCATAGTGAAAATCCTATTCTTCTCCCTTTCCCTTAGAGGTTAATGTTATGTGTTATGTGCAAACATGCTTATCCCATTCCCGTAATTGTCCCCATAGTTTGAGTCCCTAGTTCCCAAGTCCTTAGAACTTATGTGCTATGTGATTAGCTTTCGCGCTTCCAAACTGATGATGTGTGTAATGATGCTATGATGCCTTGATCGAGGATCTTCAGGTCCTCTTTCGCCATGTCACATCTAGGCCCCTATCCGGGTCGTGACAATGAATAAATAATAAAACATTTGAATGGATGAATAAGGGTTTGGGGAATGTTTTAGGGGTTTAGGAGACCTTAGGGTACCAAAAAAGGGGCTTAAAGAAATGTTAAATCACGAAAATACCATTAATAAAACATAACTTTCTGATACTAAGCAAGGTGAAACAGAAGCTACAGTGCCGTCTAGTGGTCAACGGCCCGTGTGCCTGCTCCATCAACCAACACTTATACAAATATTTCAGCGCGAACTCTCGAAGGACTTTCTGTTACACTTGACGAGCATCTTGACAGACCGTCTGGGGTGTGACTGGCCGTGTGAGGGTCCCATGACCCTTGCCTTAGACTCCCAAACTTGGCCATGGATTGGCCTAGCCACTGTCCCTCTTGACGGGACAGTGAATGGACCGTCTAGGGTCAAATGGGCCGTCCAAGGTCTCATGGTCCTATACTTGTCTTAGGGGTGGTTCCAGGCCACCCGTAGCTCACTGGAACACGTGAAGACACCCCACATGGACCGTGCAAAGGTTTACGGTCCGTGGCCCTGTCCTTGGTCACTTTTCTGAGCCTATCTCTAACGTCTTCCAAATTTCAGACAGTCTCACTGTTTGGGCCATATCTCCCTCATAGGAACTCCAAATTGAGTGAAACTAGTTGTGTTGAGAAACTAACTCAAATAGATTCAATGTGACATATAGTAGCCCATATTATTCATCCCACATCAAAAGAGGTGACCGTTTGAAGTACACTACCGAAACTGTCCCTCTAGGCCACCAACTAGCCCGATTTGCATTTGGCCTCTTAAACTCAACCCGTGGCTACCAAAAATAAACAATGACCAGTAGTACATCATATAAAGCCACTCATAAGGAGATTTTGAAAATTTTTGGGTTGTTACAGACCTTCTCTATACTCCGAGCCTTTTTATAAACCACAAAACACGACTTGTAATTTGGACTATGGGTCGTGGTCTTTATTGTAGACTGGACTTTTGATTTCTCTGATTCTTCTTCAAAGACACGGTCTATGGGTCGTAGGCTAGACAATGATCCTTTGATTCTTGTTTTATCTTTTGTATCTTCTAGTTTCTCCTTATTTAAACCACGAGCACCATCTATGGCTCATGGATCAAGCCACAAATCGTAAATAGGCTAATATAAGGCCACCTTGCTGCAAAATCTACAATATCCTAAAAACAACTTCCTGAATTGTGTATTCTTGTAAAAACAACACAAAACATAAATCAAATCCACTAAAATACTCAATAGAACATAAAAAATTCAAAGTTCAAAGTATCAAAAGTATTGTATTTTTGTGGTACATCAAACAAATATGTGCTCGAACCATGGTCTACCAAAACAATTTTGTTGTGACATTTATGATATAGACCTGGGATACCCCCTCAACATCAACACCCCCTAGTCTAGGTGAACAACCTCCCATCTCAATATCTTAGTCTTGTGAGTCCAATCACACATGTTAGTCTTGTGAGTCCAATCACAAATGTTAGACTTATCTATCACTATTTGCATGTGGTGGTTGAACTCGATCGTAGATGTTGTCTGCTCATACTCTGGTCCTTATAACAATCGTCAAATGGTCTACTCAAATATATCCACTGAAACCTTTTGGAATAGTGTGCTATGTAGTTGTGGCTTCTCAATTTCATTGGTCTTTAAGGGATGTGTTATTCACCATCGGGGCATAGGAGGCTTAAAATTTGTTGACTATGTTTGGGCTATATTTTTCCGATGGGAATGCCTTCCATTCCAACCTATTCTACGAGAATAGGTTTTGAATCTTTGGGACTGCATTAACCCCTAATGTCAGTATTTATTGCTCCTCTATGATAGACCGTTGTGGTTTCCCTTTTTAATTGTGCATAATATCCTCTTGTTATATCACAAACATATTAGGTACATACCATTTGTTGCCCTGATACATGCACCAATTGTACTTGTACTGATGTGGAAGAATAAAACCAAGAATGAGAGCTGAAACTAGAGCCTAAGATGGACTTTTACCCCACCTCATATCCTGACTCACTAAACTAGATACTCCCACTCTCGTCGACCTTGAAGTCACCTCCCTTAGATGATTGGGGAGGTTGTGCTATGCAATGCGGTGTAGTGGCCAGTACTATCTACCTCGACCATTGCCTTGTCTACTAAGTCTCAACTCACTCATCTTAGAAGACATTTAGTAATTGAATAATCAATAAGAGTATGTAATAGGGTATTGTGTTCCCCAAGAATTCATAACATAGCACAATATTATAATAGTAATGTTATCTAGTGTGTAATATTTAGAACTAGTAAGTTAAGCTCACTTAAGACCTTGGTATGGCAAATAAATAGATTTTACCTCGCAAGTTTGTCCTTCTATGGGAGTATGCATTACTAACGCTTTCCCTGGTCCCAAATTAATCCATCCCTTGGTCTGTTCAGGCTAATTGGATGAGTATAATCACATGCAAATCTTTGATATTTATCCCTTTCCCATTTATTACCTCCTTGGTCTGGAAAGTAAGAATAAGATGAGTTCTGCTATTGGCCACCATTAAAAGTATTCAAAATAAAGATATAAATAATACATGAATGCACACTATCCGGGGGTTACTAATTATTAGGTGTTGCTTTGTAATTTATTCATGGTTCCCACAACCCTAGTTATGAACTTAGCTACTCATATTCATAAGATGATGATCAATGATAGACGTTATATACATAGTCATGTACTTAGAATTAGAATGGATGAAAACCCAAAATCATCAATTGATATTCCAACTTCAAAGTCACAAAATATATGAACAAGAAAAAACTAAAGATTCATAATCTAATATTGAGTTTAAACTGAAAAATGTGGCATAAGATGTAAAAGAAAAACCTAAAAACTTATTTATAGACATAAAAGTTCCAATTTGAACTTAAATAAGAAAAATAGATCTTATAACCTCCACAATCTATTTACAGGTCATAAATTAAATGATGACTCATCGTCTTCACTCATAAATTCTCCCTACAGGCATTGGCCTCAATCTATGAATATGTCTTTTGTGGCTCATCAAATGTTTTATGAGTTGTGATCTTTGGTTTCATAGAAACTCAGCTAGGTTACTGTAGCATCAAAAATTTTTATCCACTAGTGCAATCTATGATTTGCACTTCAATCCACAACTTGTATTGCAGGCTCATTGCTTTCACTTCTCCTCATATCACTGGATCACATTTACGAGCCCTGTTGATGGCTTATAAGTTAAACCATGAGTAATATATGAGCTCGAAAATTATTAAAAATAGTCCTACACTTCTAAACTTTAAAAAGTCATGTTGAATCTTAGTTTCTTGTAGAACACAATAAACGCACATCAAATGTAATAAAACTCGTCAGGGAATATATAAAATTTTAAGTATCAAAAACATCATATTTTTGTGGCACATCAAACCTGAGGTAACAATATAGGATGGGGATATTGGTGTTCTCCCTGTGTCTTCAAAAGCGGCTCAGTAGGTATTTACAATTTTGAGTGAGTTGGTAGGTATTGGATCCACCCTTTCTACATCGACTGTTTAGATTTCAAGTAATCTTCCAATAGCTACTTGTAAAATCTCAAAAGTTCTTATGTCTGTATTAGGCCTTAGAAAATTAGGAAGAATTGAAAATGCAGAAAATAGGCTTGCATAAATCAATTCATAGACCGTGAAAGAAGCCATGGGCGATGAAGGGATCCATGGACTAGTCTGAGAACTAAAAAATTTAGGAGGTGAGTTTCATAGACCGTGAAAGCCTTCATTGGTCGTGTAATGGTATAATGATCCTCAAGGTAACTTTTGGAAATTTTTGAAAAATTTGCTTTGTGTTATATTTGATAAGTTTGTGTTGTTGGTTTCGGAGTTTCATTGAAAATTTGAGCAGCTTGTGTATTTTTGAGTTTTAAAGGCTTAAATTGTTCAAAAGTAATTTTTAGTACCAATTAGGGATACAAATCATAAAATAGAATTTTGTTAGATCTATTAGCTTCAGAGTGTGTAAATTTATCTAGGAGCATCATCGTTTCTAGGTTTGGAGTTGTTTTGAGGAATTGAGGTCCTAAGTTAAAAGTTTTAAGTTAAAATGGATCATGGTTTGACTATTGTCAACATTTTGAGTTAGGATGTTCAGATTAGGTTTTTGATGATTTCACTATATTCAGGAAGTTATTTTAGGTCTCTAAAATGCTTCGGTATATTTGTGCAGAGAGTTTTGAGAGCAATTTGATATTTTTTAGACTTATGTTAGTTAAATTGCAACTAAATGTATTTTTTATCAAGATGACCTCAAATTGATATTTTGATGGTTTTATTGAGTTTGAAATGTTATTTCTATGCTAGTAGAATATTTGATTTGTGTTCAGAAAGTGTCGAATGAATTTTGGGTGAGTTTGTAAGCTTCATGGATGTTTTTTGTAAGACCTCCAAAAGAACCTTATAATACCTTTAGAATAGATTCCTTTCATAGCGCATCATCAATATGTATTTTTTTGCAAATCTGAGGCCATATTCTTGATTAGGAGACGAAATTTTATGAGAAAATGGTCTCGTTTTATTTTTAAATCAATCGTATCAATTTTGTTTTTGCATATTTTTGCACTTTCTAAGAGCATCCGCGACCTCTTCCCGGGTTAATTTTCATGTAAAACTAAATTAGACTCATCCCAAGGAAAAACATGAAAAAATTAAACTTTGCGTGAAAATGAACTATTCCAGAACAAGTCCACCTTGCGCCTCTATTTCATCATAGACAAATTCTTTTGAAAAATTTCCAATTTAACTAAGGACAATTGAGACAAATCCTTGAACCCTTATAGATAGGAATCCATAAAAATTCTAGCATTTTTAGACCTGTTTCACTCACCAAAACACCTAAAATTCTCTCCTATCTCTCCAAAATTTCTCTTTCAAATTCTCCTAAGTTTCTAGAGTTTCAAGATTCCTCCATTAAGGGCCAAGCTTCAAGTTGACTTCAAATTTCTCTTATCTTCTTCAAGACCATTATGGTATGTGAGTTTCTTCGTCCATGGAGTGCAAAACTATTTTCAATTAAATGCTTTGATTTTAAGACTTGTTTCACTATGTGTACTTCCTATTCTTTCTATTATGCAAGATTTATGTTGGAAATTGTAATCTATTGAATGTAAATGCATGAACTTCTTTCAAGGGTTGATATTATGAACTACTTTATGACATTTAAGCTATATTTAATGATACTTTGAAATTCTATGAAATTTATAGATTTTGAGATAATTTTCATGATGCCCTAAGTAGGGATTTATCAATAATTAGAGTGGGTTGCTTCGAATGATTTCATGATCATGCTTTATTCCATTCATGCGCATTACTCTTGAATATAATTATTTTAAGACCTTATGCATAGACCCACAATATTTTGGAATTAAGATCATATGATGAAACATCTTATGTTGATGAAACGCTTTATAACAAGTTATGCAAGTCATGAATATTATGAATGATTAAAGGCTATTAAGTATGTTATGAATCCATTGAAACTCTATGAAAATTATGCACGATTATGGAGTGCTTTTTATGATGCACCTTTTTGTGAAAGAAAATGTTCACTTGAAGGGTTATGATTTTACTGAGCTACTCTTATTATGATACTATGATTTACAAGTCTATGAATGATATAATTATGCTTATGCTTTATGTAAGCTTACCACTGAAAGGACCTTTGTAGATTTTCATTATTCCTTAACAACATTGCCATCATAGGTGTATGATTAGTTAATAGATCCATATAACTCATATTGCATGATTCACTGCAATGGGATGAGTCCCATAAGGCACTTGTAAAATATTCACCAAAATGGGATGGGTCTCATAATGTTCTTTCAAAGCACTTTCTGAAATAAGATGGGTCTTGTAAAGTGAGGCATGATTTACCTTGGCAAGTAGACCACTCCTTTTCCGGTGTGGAGGCAACATCGAGATTTAAGGTAGTAGATAACATGGTCTAAAGTGTTGGTTAAAGTCTCGTCACATATATGTATGCTATGTTATGAACTTATGCTTTAACTTTCATGTATGTTTTAGTTGAGACATTGATCATTCATGTCATATTGAGGTTATTGGCTTTGTTTATAATTATGCATCTTTTCTAATATGGCTTATGATTTACTTGTTACATTGCATTCTGAATACTTAGTACATTCAAAGTACTAACTAATACTTTTTGCCTACACGATCTAAACATGTAGGGACCCAAACTCTTAACAATTTAGCTCTATATGGCTAGTTCAATTCATGAAGACTTTTCATGTGGTGAGTCCTCTACTTCAAGGGAAACATCATTTTTTTATCTACCTATGTTAAGACTTTACTACTTTTGTTATTTACTTTTGAGGGTGAGCCCCAAACATGTCTTAGCCCCTGTTCTACTTTGACTAGAGGTTTTTATTGATGACATGCTATGTATGAATCAAGTGACACTTTGTATCTACGATGACTTTCCCTTAGCCCTTATCCTATATATGTTGTTTCTTGTGATGATATTTGTAAGATGGTAAATTTCCTAAGTCCTTATTTCCCTTGTTTCCTTTCCTTAGATCTACTTATTATGCTTCTATTATGGAAGTTCCATTATCCCTTGTCCTATAGAGTGTATCCTAAGTCCCAAATACCATTAGTACTAATTGATGATGGTTGTATCACACTTCTTAACAAAGGATGTGCTTATGTATTCATTAAGGTACCTTTGAGTTCCCCATTTGGCATGTCGTTCCTAGGCCCTATGCTTAGGTCATGAAAAGTTTGGTATCACAAGAATAAGTTTGTAAATGTTCCTAAAAAATCCAAAATACCACGTCAAGTAGAGTTTTTGCATGGTTTAAAGCAAACCATAACTATGAATAAGAGGCTGTGAAGTATTTAGGAAATGACTCACGTCTTCATGATCTATGTCCGCTTTAGAACTTATCCTAAGGATTTTTATTTCTAATGATTTACCTTTTGCGCTTCTAGATAATTCCATCGAGAAGAATGCAACCAAGTGACCCTATTCCTGATGAGGAACAAGCTCCTCCGACCCTACAAGCTCTCCAAGGAGAAGGAGTTACTCATGCTGAATATTGGATTGTTATTACATTGTTGTCACAACCCGTGGAAAACAATGGTAACCAAGGGGCCCAAGTTCCTCATGGTCCTACTTTAGCCTCAAGGGAAGGGACTTCACTAGAATGAAACCCCTAGGGTCTTACGGCCCCAAAGTGGAGGAAGATCCCCAAGAATTTATTGATGAGGTATATAAGATCCTAGCCATCATGGGGGTAAGATCGGAGGAGAAATTAGAACTAGAGGCCTATCAACTTAAAGGCATTACAAATATGGTTCACTCAATGGCAGATGGAGAGGGTTGATGATGATTTTATTCCGTGGGAGAAACTCAAAGCCACCTTCCATGACCGCTTCTTCCATATGGAGCTAAGGGAAGCAAAGATGATGGAATTCATGAACCCCAAACAAGGCTCCATGAGTGTGAGAAACTATTCATTAAAAATCATCAAGCTCTCAAAGTATGCTCCTCACTTGGTTGCCAATCCCTTGGAAAGGAAGACCAAGTTTGTCTCAGGAGTATACGACTTGGTCAATGAAACGTGCCGCAAGAGAAAGATGGGGGGAGTCCAATATGGATCTTTATGAAGTTGGGTTCCATGGAACTATGAGTGGTGGAAGTGGCTGCTTTCCACAAATCCATGAATTCTAAGGCCAAAGTTTATCAAACGGTCAAAAGTAAATGTTTATCAATGGTAGTGCACCCAACCCTAAAACTCAAGATGGTAATGGTAGACCAATACCTCCTAGGTATACAAGGTGTAGGAAGAACAATGATGGTACATGTTTTCAAGATTGGGGTGATTGCTTTGGGAATGGCAAGTGGGGCCACAAGGTTATCAATTTTCCAAATGCTTTGAACAAGGGTAGAGATGGTCATCCTCAAGGACATGGTGCTCATTGAGTTCAATGGTCATAAGGAGGCCAATATGGAGATTCTCTACATGATAACCAATTCTATGCTTCTCAAGGGAGACAGCGGGTGGATGAGACACTTGATATTGTCATCGGTATGTTAAAGGTTTATGATTATGATATGTAAGCTTCAATGGATTTGGGTGCCACTTTGTATTTAATTTCCCTATTTATTTCTAGTAGGTTTTATATGAGTCTCAAAATGTTATGTGAGCTCTTTGTTGTGTCTACTCCTATTGGTGAGTCTATTGCTGCTAAAAGAGTATATAGGGGTTGTCCCATTTCCATATTGTGTAAAATCTTGCCTTGTGATTTTGTTGAGCTTGACATGGTACATTTTGACATGAATATCATGCCTCTATTGATTATAGAACTCGTATCATAGGTTCCAATTTCCTAATAAACTCATCCTTAAGTGGGAAGGTCATGAATTAGTGGTTAAGGGTAGATTTATCTCTTTTCTTAAAGCTCGATAATTGATTTTTAAGGGTTACATTTGTCATCTTGTGAGGGTTAGGGGTGTTGAGTCCAAAGTTCTTTCTATTGAGTCTATTTTGGTGGTCAATGAGTTTCCTAATATCTTTTCTGATGAACTCCCCATTGTTCCTCCCAAAATGGAAACAAATTTTTGTATAGTCCTCCCTGATACCCAACTTATCTCCATTCTTCTCTAATGTATTTCCCCAATTAAAAAAGTTGATGGATCAATAGAAGGATTTATTGGATAAGGGATTCATAAGGCCTAGAAAGTTACCTTGAGGTACACCTTTGTAAGGACGAAGGATAGCCCACATAGAATGTGTATCGACTATTGGAAACTCAACGGTGTAACCATAGAGAAAAAGTATCCCCTACAGAGGATAAAAAACTTATTTGACCAATTGCAAGGAGCTAGCTACTTTTCTAAGATTGATGTTCGATCTAGATACCATCAAATGAGGGTGAGGGAATGTGATATTCCTAAGATGGATTTGTAGAAAAAGTATAGGCATTTTGAATTGGTGGTGATGTCTTTTGGAATAACTAATGCTCTGGCAATATTTAATGGATCTCATGTATAGGGTCTTTAAACCCTACCCTGACATGTTTGTTGTAATGTTCATTGATGACATGTTTACCTACTTCCAAAATGAGGAAGATCATGTGAGTCATTTGAAGACAGTGTTGCAAACTTTTAGAGAAGAAAGTTATTTAATAGGTTTGATAAATGTTAATTTTTGTTGAAGGAGGTTGCATTCATTAGGCGTGTAGTGTCGTGTGATGTGATCAAACTAGATCTTAAGAAAATAAATGTTTTGAGAAATTGGCCTAGGTCTTTGACTCCAACAGATATTTAGAGTTTTGCGGGCTTAGAGGGATATTATTGGTGATTTTTTGATGGATTTTCTTTTTGACAAAGTTGACACAAAAGAAGACAAATTCCATTGGAGCAACGAATGTGAAAGGAGCTTTCAAACTTTGAAGGATATGCTTACATCCGTTCCTATTTATACATTGTCGGAAGGATTGAAAATGTTTGTTGTCTATTGTGATGCTTCAAGGAAAGGTTTAGGGTTTGTGTTAATTCAAGGTGGCAAGGTCAGTGCCTAAGCTTCTAGGCAACTAAAAGTGCATGTGCATAATTATCCTACTCATGAACATGAGCTTGCGACCATGATATTTTCTTTGAAAATATGGTGTCATTATTTTTATAAGGTTCATGTAGATGTCTTCACTGACCACAAGAGTCTTCAATATGTGTTCGCGCAAAGTGATCTCAATTTGAGGCAAAGAAGATGGTTGAAACTCCATAAAGATTATCATATGTGTGTGCATTACCACTCGGGCAACACTAATGTTGTGGTTGATGACCTAAGTAGGGTATTCATGGAGAATGTAGCTAACCTTGATGATAGGAAGAAGGAGTTGGGAAAGGAGGTTCATTGATTATCTAGGTTGGGAAATACGTTGGATGAAGGCAAAGATGGAGGTTTGGTGGTTCGGGATGGTTCCAAAACTTTTTTGGTTGAAGAGGTTAAATTCAAACAAGACGTTCATCCCCACCTTGGCTGAGTTAAAGGCATTGGTACAAGAGGAAAGGAAGAGGTTTTCTCTCATAGGAAGATGGTGTCCTTAGCCACAAGGGTAGGTTATGTGTGCCAAAAGTTAATGGGTTGAGGGACTTGATTTTGAAAGAAGCTCTTAATTCATCCAACTCCATTCACCCTTATTCTAAAAAAAATGTATATGGATTTGAGAGAAGTATATTGGTGGGGTGGTATGAAAAGAGACATTGTAAAGTTCATTACCAAATGCCATATTTGCCAACACGTCAAAGATAAACCCCAAAGGCTGGGTGGCCTAGACCAAGATATAGAGATTCCTACTTGTAAGTGGGAAGAGATAAATATGGATTTTGTGATTGGTTTTCCTAGAACTAGGAAACATTTTTATTCCATTTGTATTATTGTTGAAAAAATGAAAACATCATATCATTTCCTACAAGTTAAGACAACATATGGTGCTAAAGACTATGACAAATCATACATCCATGATTTGGTTAGATTGCATGGGGTTTCATTGTCCATCATCTTGGATCGTGGTGGAAACTTTACCTCTCACATTTGTAGATCTTTCCAAAGAGGCATTGGTACTAAAGTCAAGCTTAGCATAGCATTTTACCCACAAAGGAATGGTCAAGCCAAAAGAACCATTAAAACCCATGAGGATATGCTTAGAGCTTGTGTATTAGAATTCAAGGATAAATGGGATGAGCATCTTTCACTCATTTAGTTTGCTTACAATAATAGTTACCACTCTAGCATCAGGATGGCACCATTTGAGTCATTGTATTGAAGACATTATAGATCCCCAATTGGGTGGTTTGAATTGGGAGACATGGTTTTGATAGGTCCGGATTTTGTTTTGGAATCATTATAGAAGGTGAGGTTGATAAGGGAGAGATTAAAGACGACTCAAAGTTGACAAAATTCTTATTCTGACATTAGGAAGAGAGATCTTGAGTTCAAGGTGGGTGATTGGGTGTATTTGAAAGTCTACCCATGAAGAGTGTAGTTCGGTTTGGTAAGAAGGGAAAGTTAAGCCTAGGTATGTAGGGACTTATGTAATCTAGAGACGAATTGGTAAGGTTTCTTGTTAGTTTGAGTTGCTTATGAAGATGAGTATGGTTCATTCGGTCTTTCATCTATCCATGTTAAGGAAGTGTGTAGGTTACCCAAGCTCCATTCTACCTTTGCAGTTTGTAGTTGTTGAGGAAAACTTGACGTGTGAAGAGGTGCCAGTTGAAATATTTGATAGGAAAGTGAAGAGACTAAGAAACAAACATGTAGCATCCATTAAGATCCTTTGGAGGAATCAACTAGTTGAAAGTCCTACATGGGAAGCGGAAGTGGATTTGAAGAAACAATATCCTTCTATTTTCCATTATACTCAAGCCTAAGGTAATGAGTAAACCATGTCTAAAATGTTAAATCATGCATTTCAGCCCTTTATGTCATATTGCATTCATACGTACTTATGGCAACATGTTTTGATAATATTTGATGCATAAGTTTTAAATTTCTTGAAAAAAGGTGTTTAAGTTGCATTGTTGTATTCATATTGGGATGAAAATTTGTTTACTCACTCCTCTCAATTATATTTTTATCACATTCGGGGAACAATGCTCCCAAGGGGAAGATATGGTAACACTCTCCAAAGTACCTTAGAATAACCTATTAATAGATGCCTTGCATAACACTTTATTCATACATTGTTAGGAAAATCTGAGGTCGTATTCTTAATTAGGAGGAAACATTGTGCAGAAATTTGGTCTCACCCAAATTTTAGGTTAATCATATTAAAGAATAAATTATCACAAGTTTTTGCACAATCCAAGAGCATCCGCGATTTCTCCGAGGGGCAGAGAGTTTATCTTAGTGTAAGAATAATCGAGACGCATCCAGGTCAAAAATAGGAGAAAATCAAACTTTGTGCGAAAATGAACTACACTGAAACAAGTTTGTTTCGCGCCTTTGTTTCATCATAATACAATTTTTTTAAAGAAATTTAAAATTTAACAAAGGGTAATTAGAAAAAATCCCCGAACCTTTTATATGGGAATCCATGAAAAATTCCATCATATTTAGACCAATTTCACTCACTAAAACACCTAAAATTCTCTCTAAACTCTAAAACGTTTCTCTTCCAAATTCTACTAAGTTTCTATGGTTTCAAGAAACCTCCATTACGGACCAAACTTCAAGGTTACTTCAAGATTCTTGTGTCTTCTTCATGGCCACTAAGTTATGTGGGCTTCTTCATCCGGGTCCTTCCACCCATTTAGTCCAAAATCCTTTGATTTCAAGACTTGTTTCACTATGGGTACTTCCAATTCTTCTTATTATGCATAATTTATGTTGAAAATTGATATGTATTCAATGGAAATGCATGAACCGCTTTCAAGAGTATATATTATGAACTTATTTAGGACATTTAAGCTATGTATGTTATGATACTTAGAAATTTTATGAAATCTATGAATTTTGAGATGATTTTCAATATGCCCTAACCAGGGGGTTTCTCATTGATAAGGGTAGGTTGTTTTGAGTGATTTCAAATGATCATGTTTTACTTTGTTCATGCACATTTCTCTTGAATTTCATTATTTAAAGACCTTATGTATAGACCCACCATGTTTTAGAACTAAAATTATATGAATGATCACACGCAAATTACCCCTCCCAATCAAAGTATGAGCGATCGCTGTTAAAAAATATAACCTAACAACGATTAGGGTTGATCACACTAGGAATATGGTTTAGATATGGAATAATACTTAAACTTTGAGGAACTAACCATCTTATTTCCAAAAGGGGGTTTCTTTGATGAAATAACAACAATTAAAACCTATTCTAATAATAATTACGGTGCAAGTATTATGAATTTAGTGAAAGAAGGTGACTATGATATTGTATTCCCGATGAAATCATAATGCAGTATAGCCTTATAATCATAGCCTTTTCTAGTTTATAGGATGCAACACTAGTAAGTTATGTTCACGTAAGCTCTTGATCCAAAAAATAGATCAATTTCACCATGCTACATGGTCCGTCTACGAGTGTCGCATTACTAATCTTTACCTTTGTCCTAGTGCAACTATCTCTTGGTCTGTTCGGGTTGATTAGATGAGTACACTCATATCAAATATTGTTATTTATTCCTTTTTTCGTTAATTACCTCCTTGGTCCAACAAGTAAGAATAGGGTGAGTTCTAACGTAGGAATGAAGAGATTAATAATACTTGTATGCATACTTTCCTAGGATTACAAATTATTCGTCATTTGCTTTGTTAATTCTTCATGGTTCCTACAACCCTAGTTGTGGATTTAGCTACTCATGTTCCTTGTAGATGATAAAATTGTGTTTGATGTTTGCATTATTAAGTACTTATAATGAAGAATTGAAGAATTGAAAATTTGAATTCTCCAAGTAAATCCTAATACTAAGATCCGAAAATAAGAACAAAGTGTGTTTCTCCAAATATCCAAGAATAAACTCAAACTAAAAGCAATATTCTATTCTCTACTGGTCTACATGTCCAAAAGTAAATAAAACCCTATTTATAGACATAAAAAATAAAATCCTAAACGAACAAGGAAAAGTAGAGTTTTGCCCAACCATGAGCTAATGTGTGGCCTGTGAATGAATCCATGGCTCGTGGTAAGGGTATGGTGGATTGCCTTTCTAAAATAGGGGATAAATGTACGAGACCTCATATATGGTTCATAGTTTGGACTATGATTTGTGGTCTTGTTCATCCTATTAACTTCTTAAAATACTACATCTTTGAACCACGATCTAGACCACAGGTCGTGGAATGAACCACAACCCATCCTGCTAATCACCATCTTCACTTCAAAAAATCTTCTTAACTATGAATTGAAATCACAAACACCCACCTATAGCTTGTGGATCAAACCACGACTCATAGGTGGTCTCGTACAAATCCAAAAAGCTACAAAACTGAACAGTCCTCAGCAAAACATCTCGAACCCTTTAATCTTGTAAAAACAACATAAAGACAGATAAAATCTACAAAAATACACTAGAGAACACACCAAATTCCGTGTTTATTGCATCAAAAGTGTCATATTTTTGCGGCACATCAACATCCTCAACTTAAAATTATTGCTTGTCCTCAAGTGAAAAACTCAACTAATATAAGTAACATAATAAACATAGAGACATCAATCATATGGCACATATCATATCTCAGCCAACAACATATTCCCTCATGAACCTTCAGTATATTCACAAGACATTTATTGTAACAACCTGAAATTTTTTGAAAACTCCTTATGGTTGGTCTTGAATGATGTAATACTGGTTATGGTTGACTTTTGGTGGCCACGGGTTGAGTTTAACTGGCCAAACGCAAAATGGATTATTTGGTGGCCTAGAGAGGCCGTTTAGGCAGTAGACTTTGAGCTAACATAAATTTTGATGCGGGTTTAACCATGTGGATGCTATATATAAAATTGAATCTCTTTTAGTTACCTTCGCAACGCAACTGGTTTCACTTGATTCGGAGTTCAGATGAGGGAGTTATGGCCTAAATAGTGGGACTGCCTGAAATTCAGAAATCATTGGAGATAGGCTCTAAAACGTGGCCAAGGACAGGGCCACGGTCCGTGAAACTTGTCACGGTTAGTTTGGTGCCCGTGTGGAGGTCCAGGGAGCTAGGGGTGGCCAGGAACAATTCCATAAGACAAGGCATAGGCCACGGACCACTACATGGTCCGTGAGCCCTTTGACTAGCCGTCAAGTGTTCCAGTGGCTTGGCTTGGCTTGGGAGTTAATTCCTGGGAAAGGTGTGACCCCACGGACCATTACATGGTCCATGTGAAGCCACACAGTCCGTGAAACCTCCCATCAAGTGGTCCAGAAAGTCCTTCGAGAGTTCGCGTTGAAATTTAGTTAAGTACATTTTGATGGGCAGTTGAACGGCCAGTGAATCATATGGCAGGCACTGTAGCACTGTGTGTGACTCTTCTTAGACTTTAAAATTCCATTTCATTATTTGTAATTTCGTGATTTAATATTTCCCCAAGCCCCTTTTAGGTATCCTAAGGTCTCCTAAACCCTTAAATCAATCCCCAAACCCTCATTATTCCATTCAAACTCTCCTAATTCACTTTGGAAATCCTAAAATCCTCTTAACCTCCATTGAAGAAATCTTGAAGAATTTGTGGAAGATAACCTTGACCAAGTTTGACCTTGTAATTGTTTGGTGAAATTACTGTATGCGGGATTTGATTCAAGGATCCTCTTTCATCCTTGAAGACCCAAGAACCCTAGCTCTTTAAATTTGATTTTTAGCTTTC
>JBCEWC010012283.1:0-15978 GCA_038996855.1 Solanum aculeatissimum
CTATAAGGTCTTTTATATTTATGATTTTTTATATAATATCTTTTTCTATGTTTCTTATATTTATATTTAGATTTCTTGAATTTATTATATTTTTTGTATTTATTATATCGCCTTTTTCTTGTCTTATAGTTTTTCTCTCAATATCTAAAGAGCTAAAGATTCCACAACCTATTAAATCAAATGTCCATGAGTCTAATTTCCAATACATCACGCGATTTATTCATATGACTTTAAAATAGAGAGATATTTATACTTTTGTGAGATTGTGCAACCAAGGCAGTAAGTGGGCCCATTAATTTGGTGGAAAGTATATAACTCATTTTTTTCACATATATTCTCATTAAGCATCATGTATAATCCAGAAAATAGAGTAAACAACATTCTAAATCATCTTCATATATTTATGCTCTTGTCTTAGTTCATTATTAGAAATTCTCTACGGCACGAGTTCGTTTTTTATGTAATTTTTCCATGAATTGTGCAGCATAGCTCCATTGATATTGTGGCAATAGGGGTTTGGTTGTGCATTGAGTTCATGGATGTACTGTTTCGAGCATGTATAGTTGTAAAGGCCTCGAAGGTCATTTATGGTATTTTTGATCTAATTATTATTTTTCCCTTCTCAAAAGTTGTCTTGGGCCACATTTGGTCAAGTCTAAAAGTAAGATTTTAAAAATCTTGTAAAAAGTTAGAGTTTTGCAAAAGAAAGAGTTTCAAAGGTTTAAAGTTGAAAATTTTGAGTTTTGAGGTCATTTCGAGTTTCGAGTGCCGAAATTCGATTCCATCAGTTCTCGAATGTCGAATCTGGTCTAGCAGAACTTGCAGAGCTGAATTCAGAGTTAAAATGGAGATTTTAGGCCCAAAGTTGCATTTCTAGTTCATTTTGGATCATAGGTTTGACTTTGGTCAACATTCAGTATTCGGGAGCTTGTATTAAAATCTTGTCAGTTCCAGTGGTTCCGGATGATACCGGATGATGAGAATAACATTAGAAATGAGTCTGGATCATCGTTTCTAGTAGGATTTCATGTTTGGTTTGTGTTCACGAGGTTCCGAATGAATTTTTGAGGTTCCATTTCTTGTTTTGGAAAGCTATGTTTTGCTAGTTTTAGCTATTTATGGTGCAGGTCCAGGTTGTTTTCCGCGATCACGCCCAAAGCTTCGCATTCGCGAAATTGTGGCATGTGAGGTTTCCCAAGCCTCGCGTTCGCGAAGTATACTTCTGCATTCGCGGTGTGCTGGTTCCCCTGACCTCCATATTTGCGGACAATGCTCCACGTTGGCGAAGTGTTGTCCGTTCCTGGACAGTGTTCTCTTTTAAATACGGGATTTAAACCCTTTCCACCATTTTTGACATTTTCAAGCTAGTTCTAAGAGGGGATTTTCAAGGTTTTGAAGACAAATTGAATAGGTAACTATTTTCTAACCTATTTCATTGATTTATATTGATTAATTTATGTTTTTAACTTCTAATTTTGGGATTTTAATAGTGTAAATTGAGGATTTTTGGATATGGTTTTCCTAAACTTTAGTTACTGATTTCTCAATCATGTTAGCTCCATTTTTTAAACCGTCTTCACTGTTGGATTCAACGTTTTCATCCATAAATTTCAAGATTTTGATAATATTTTTTGGCATGGGATTTTTGACCATTTTATCCTTTTTCTCTGAATTAAGTATTTTTAGTGTCATTAGTTTCGTTATGTGATTGTGATGTCACATTTGAATAGATTATGGTGATTTGGAGTACTGAAATAGGGGGAAAGAGGCGATTTTGACTTGATTTGGGACTTTACTTGAGGCAAGTGGACTTCTAACCTTTTGTTAAGCATGAATGAACTTTGTATGCTCCTATGTGTGTGGAATTGAGTATTTTGGGGTAGAATTGTATCATCGTAGGCTTGATCATGATGTGTGGAATAAGAGAATTGTTCATATGGTGGCATATTGACTATCAATTAATTATGTATTTGTGACTTATGTGAACTTGTGAATCATTCGATATTGATAGTGAGATGGTGCTTATAATGTCATATGATGGAAATAGATGTATATACGGAGATTGGGGTGATATTGAGACACTTGAGCATTAATTGATTTCTATTATTGAGATACATGTTTCATATGGGTACCTTGCATATTTTATCTCCATGAGCATGATTAATTGTCATTATTATATGTTTGCTTGATGATCTAGTGTTGAGAAAAAGTCGAAGGGAAATGGTTCCGTCTAGAAAAAGAAAGAAAGGAAAAGCCTAAGGTAAATAGTTCCGAATAGATATGAAAGTTATTGCTGAAGAGAAATGGTTCTGGCAGATACATGGTCCATATGTAGCCCCCATGGGAATGTGTATCGTAGGACAGACATGTGTCACGATATTTGACATTGCATTGCATTATACTCATTTCATGGCATTCACTCCATCCCATTTCATATCTGGTTATGTTGTGTACAGTGTATGAGCTTGTGTAATCATATTCCTGATTTTGATAAAAGGGTTAGACCTTTTTATATATATATTTGAGTATTGATGTGCTATAGCATATGATGAGGATACTTATATTACTGTGACTTGTATATTATACTGTGCTGGGACTTTTCTGAGTATAAATTTATAGTTCGGCGATTCTGGTTGGGATTTAAGGAGTACTAGTATTATTCATTGTTTTACTTGAGGCTAGTTCCATTTAGCTGAGTAACATCTTGTTTGGTGCTCACCCCTTGCTATATTTGTGTAGGTTGTAAACCCGGTCCATCATGCTAGATTTTTGTTCATTGGATCGAGTTTCTGGATCATTTGAGAGGTAGTTGCCTATGTCATCAACAAGCCTTTGAGGACCATATTCTATGTTCTTGGTTCTATTTGAAGACTAGACATCGTGACTTATACATTTCATTTTAGTATTTTGTATTTAGAGGCTTGTACATGTGACACCAGTCCTTGGAATAGTTATAGTTGTTTTCTTCCACTTATCTATATCTTATTAGACTGTTATCTTCTGATTTTAGTATTTTCTTAAGTTTTTGGGTTTTTGGATGACTCGCCTTGGTGGGTTAGGTGAGTGTCTTCACACCCAAATTTTAGGTCATAACAATTTGGTATCAGAGCCCCAAATTCATAGGTCTCATATATGTACAAGCTTAACCGAGTAGAGTCTTAAGGAACGATGCAGAGACATCTGTTACTTATCCTTGAGTATTCATTCTAATCAATTTGTGTGTGGGTCTTGTTTAAGTGTTGAGTATTCGTATGTCCTTTTGACAGATAGCGAGGACCACAACTACCATTGTTTTAGGACGAGGAGAGGCCACCCCTAATATTGCTATTGAGACCCCAGCTAGAGGTATGGGTCATGCCAGTAAACGAGTCAGAGGTTGGGGCTAAGGAGCCACACCAACGAGGGATTATGACCGGGGTATCTCCCTCGAGCTAGCTTTAGATCCTAGATAGGACTAGGCTCCACATGAGTTTACTACAATACCACTACTTCAAGGTACACTACTGAGAGTTTTGGGTGTGTAGGAGATTTTAGGGAAGATCGGTAGCCGAGCCGATACTCATGATACTTCACAGATTCGAGATAGGGTTCAACCCCCAAATCAGCAGCAAGCCCTTGTGGCCCAGGTTCAGGTAGATCAGTCACTAGTAGCTCCAATTATTGAGATTCTACCAGTTGCTTCCTTTACTGATGATGAGCTGCATAGATAGGAGAAGTTTAGGAAGATGGAACCACCGTATTTCTAGGGTTGCAAGAGAGAGGATTCTCATGAGTTCCTAACTAATTGTAGAGAATTGCTTCATAACTGGGTTTGGCAGATACCCATGGTGTGAGATATGTTACCCTCCAGCTTCGTGGGTCTGCCAGGGAGTGGTGGAGGGCTTATTCAACCTTCTAGATGAGTCTCCTCGAATGACTTGGGAGACATTCTTTGATACTTTCTATGATCAGTTGATCCCTTGGATCATCCAGGAGGAGAGCCAGTTGAGATTCGAGAGCTTAAGGCAGGGCACCATGCAGTTTAAGAGTATGAAGTTCGCTTCTGCATGTTGGCCTGTCATACTATAGCTATACTTTCGATTGAAGGAGAGAAGGTCTGTTGGTTTGTGAGAGAATTGGTTTATTGTATCAGACAATCAATATTCTAGGTATCTAGAGATAGGGCTTCCTTCCAGTTAGAGGTCAATGTTGCCAAGGAAGCAGAGTTGATGTAGCGAGAGGAGTTTAGGGACCCCAAAAGGGCTTCAGGACAGTACTCAGGTTCCTCATCAAGGGATAGAGGTATGGTCAGAGAAGGTAGTTTATTTCAGCGTTGTGGGGTTCATGCAGTCCTGCCAGCTTCAGATGGGGGGTGAGGGCCCTGTGATTCCTATAGTTCAAGATAGAGTTCATTTGGTTCTCAGCAGAGGCTTACGAGCCAGGGAGGTTACAACATTCCCCCTGCTCCTTCACAGCAGGTATCCACCCCCAAATCCTGCAATGGGTCTGGATCTCCAGATCATCTGATTTGATAGTGCTTCGGTCAAACTCATTATGGTCCCCACACATCATATTCTGCAGCATTGGTTAGAGATATGGCACCACTAGCCAGAGGTTGAGCCCCATAAACTAAGGGGTCATAGTAGAGGTTAGACGGATAGTGGTGGGCGTACATGTCACGACCCAAGAGTAGGGCCTAGTTGTGACAGGTCGAATGAGAACCCGAGGGTCCTCAAACAAGCCTCTTAGCATTAGTTTACACATTATTAGTTTGGAAGTGCCTAATTAAATAATAAACACATAATTTGAAGAGATTACAAGACTTAGGACTCAAGCTATGGGGATGTAATCAAGGAAGGATTTTGCATGTATTACATAGCAATTAGCAAATAGGGTCTAAGAGACGGGTAAGTATGACTTAAGCTATGGGGATAGGAAAGGACTTCAGACCTTCCACATAATCGCATTTCCATTAATCATATCATAAAAGCATAACCATAATCATCTCATCCATGCATAATACATAACCATAGCATCTCAAGTATACACATAAGATACTCATATGAAGAACTTCATAGTGTCCAACAATGCCTCTAGTGTAGAATAGGATGGGGTCCAAGGTATGTCCCAAGCTCACTCTCAAAGTAAAGACATGAACAACATAACATAAGAGCTAGATAAAAGGTGGGTATTGTACTTGGAACATAGGACTCACCACAAGTGATACTCAAAGATCCAAGGTAACCGTCAAGAGGTGGATAGATGTAGTCTCCAGTCCCTACATGGTTAGATCATGTAGATAAAAGAGTATGCTTTAGTACGTTTGAATGTACTAAGTATGCGGGCATGCAATGCATATGACATGAACAACCTGCAAACCAATGTTAGATGACAAGGGCACATACATAGAAGGAGAATATAAGAAAGGATATAATATTAATATGCGATGAAATCCATGATGCATGAATGCTTAGTCATATAAACATAATAGGGATGGGACCTCAACCAATATTAGGCCTAGTGAGCTATAACTTAAAACTTAGTTGTCTACCCCACAATGGATAAAGAGGTGACCTACTTGCCAAAGGTAGATCCATTATTAACATAATCATCTCATAAGAGGCATAAACATGAACCTATGTTTGGCACATAGTTTGACGGAAAGGGGTATGGACCCGTGGAGATAGTTTACCCTACCTCTAATCCCTTGGTGCTAAGCCATCATCCTATATGAATACGTATACATATACATGCTTTTAAAAAGAGGATAAGTACTTTGAAATCATAACCATGCATAATTGGGCTTAAAGGCAAAATCACTTTCTTTACTTTCATGCATACATGACTAAAATGTCAAATCATTCTTCATACATACTTTCATGCATAGGAATAGCTCTATTCTTTATATAGATATGAGAAAAAAGTATAGACCCTTGGAGATAGTCCACCTCACCTCCAACGTCAATTCTATGCTCCTTTAAACATATACATATGGTGTAAACACCCATCATTTGCTCAAACAGCCATATCATATACATAGTGTGATCACAACCTTGTCATACTTATTCCTTACTTGAAAACATAGTCATAAACATAATTGGGACTTATCCCACAACATAATCTTCATAAAATCCATGCTCGTGAATGCAAATGCTGTGAATGATGATAGAATAACATGGACAATAGAGATTAACATTTAAATCAACATAATAAGATAGATTCATTCTTAAATCATAGTGAAATACACAATTAAAACATAATTCATACTACTCATGCTTGAATTGAAGACTTAAAGAAACATGCATAATTGAATCTTCATAATTTCATTGCAATTCATGATAATTGAACTTAAATCACTTTAAAATCATCAAATAAGTACAACTCATACTTCAATTTAATCAAATCAACAATAAATTTGAAGACCCATATTTAAAGTAAGCTTAAATTTTATAAATTCAAGTGTAAAGGAGTTTTGAGGTCTTTATGGTTGAAAGAGGACCATGAATCAATCCCACATACCTTGATGAGCTAGGAGCTTTATGGAGAAAAATGATTAAAGAAGAAGACCTCTTTGAATTCCAAATTGAATCTTTCAACCCACACTTGAAAAGAGCTTTAGATAAGAGAGTTTGAACATCCTAAATGTTTGAAATGACTTTGAATAGGAATGGAGGAGTATAGGCTAAATCAGATGTTTAGGAGGGCTTAGGAAGACTAAAACGACCTTAGGAAATCACCAAAATGAAAAATAAATCATAAATGAAATGAGCCTGAAAAGGCTGTCAAGGTCGTTTTAAAGACCCATTTCACAGACCATGTAAAGGTGCATGGGTCATGTACTTGTCCGTGGAGTAACACTTAGAAAAATCTTCACTGATGAAGGTTCGAGATGGTAATTCCATACTTAGAAAATTTTCACTCCAACGATCATATGGGAGGCCACGGCTTGTGACCCTTCACACGGACTGTGTAGTGGTCTGTGGTACCTTACTTGGTCAATTCCCAGCTAAGTTTTGGAACCATGTGTAGCTACACGACTCGTCAAAGGTCAAATGGCCCGTGAGGGCTTCCGTCTCATTGACGTGAACTCCGTAACGTTAACCTTATACTTAGAACCAATCCTTAAGTCGACACCTTCACAAAATACTTCACCATGCCTCGTAGGAGGTTAGACGAGACCTCCACATGGATTGTCTAGTGCTTCATGACCCGTATAGAGTCCCCTGGAGCATTGCCTTAGTCAAATTTCCAAATCAAATCCCTGCACAAGCAGCTTTACGAAAAAGGCCATAAATTCTCCATCCGAACTCCGATTTAAGGAAACTAAGTTCGTTGGAAATCTAACTCAAAAATCTTTAATTTGATAGATCATGGACTACCCAGTTCTTATTGTTCTAAGGGATATGACCAACTAAAGTTTACCCATCCAACGGTTCTCATGAAAAGCTTAACCAATGAGACTCCTTTATCCCATGGCTTGATAAATGAGACACATGACAACCATATACCACACCAACCAAGATTGAAATTGATAAACTACGCATCAATAAAGTTTTCAAAATTTTGGGTTGTTACTTCATCTCCCCCTTGGGAACATTTGTCCTTGAATGAGATAAAACAAGCCTTGAAAAGTTTGACTTAAACATGAAGAAACTCAACATAGAGACATAATGCATAATTCATCATTTGAAAATCATAAAGTCATCAAAACTCATGTCAAAGCATCATTTAAATCATTTTCGTGCACATGTATGCATGTCATGTCATGAAACTCAAGAGGCAAAGAATTAGGACCATTTGGAATGAAAAGAACCTAGTACCTTAGGCTTGAGTATATTAGAAGAGATAGAATATTGCCTCATCATGTCCAACTCCACTTCCCATGTACCACCCTCCACACGTTGATTTCTCCAAAGAATTTTAACCGAAGTCACATCCCTATTGCAAAGCTATTTTACTTGCCTATCCAAAATTTCAACTGGTACCTCTTCATAAGTCAAGTTCTCCTCCACCACAACACCCTCCAAAGGCACAATCGATTTGGGATCACCAAACAACTTACTCAACATAGACACATGGAACACTGGGTGAATAAAACTCATATCCAAAGGCAAATCCAATCTATAAGCCACATTACCAATCCTCTCCACAATCTCATACGACCCAACATACTTGGGACATAATTTAACCTTCTTTCCAAACTACATTATACCCTTCATAGGTTAAAACTTCAAATAAATCCAATCACCAACATAAAATTCAAGTTCCCTTTTCCTAACATCTGAATAAGACTTTTGAAAACTTTGAGTCATTCTCAATCTTTCTCTAATCAACTTCACTTTTTCCATAGCCTCAACCACGAAATTCTGGCCTATCAAAACCATCTCACCCAACTTAAACCATCCCACTGAGGATCTACGTCTCCTACCATACAAAACCAAATTGAGCCATACCGATACAAGCATAACAACTATTATTGTAGGCAAACTCGATAAGTGGTAAAAGATCATCCTAATTTCCCTTAAATTCTAATACGCAAACCCTTAACATATCTTTCAAAGTTTGAATTGTCCTCTCAGCTTGCCCATGGGTTTGAGGATGAAAAGTGGTGCTCAACTTAACCTTAGTGCCTAGCCTTCTTTGAAACAACCTCCAAAAGTGAGAAGTAAATTGGGTACCACGATCTGATATAATAGACATAGGCATTCCATGCAACCTAATTGATTCGTAGATATACAACTTCGCATAATCTTCGGCATCGAAGGTAATCTTAAGCAGTAAAGAGTGAGCCAATTTGGTCATCCAATCAACAATAATCCAAATAGAATCAAATTGCTTCCGAGTACGGGGCAACCCAACCACAAAATCCATATTTACATTTTCTTATTTCTAAGTAAGAATCTCAATATCTTGAGCTAAACCACTGGGCCTTTGGTTTTCTACCTTCACTTATTGACAATTTGGGCATTCAAATATGAACTTGGCTATATCCTTCTTCATGCCATGCCACCAATACAACTCTCTCAAATCTCGCTATATCTTGGTGGATCCCAGATGAATAGAATATTAGGAGTTATGGGCTTAACTCATGATAAACTCCCTAAGACGATCAACATCTGAAACACACAACTGATCTTGATACTAGAGTACACCATCTCCCTCTTGGGAGAAAACCTCTATCTTCTTTTTGCCAACCAACTTCTTCAACTCAACCAAAGAAGGATCTAATTCTTGTTTTACCTTGACATCAACAATCATAGAAGACTCGGTCCCATTTTGAACAAGAATACAACCATCATCGGAGTAAGCCAATCTAACACCCAACCTAGCCAAACGATGCACATCCTTTACCAACTCCTTCTTTCCTTTATCAACATGAAACACACTACCCATAGATAGCCTACTAAGAGCATCAATTATAACATTCGCCTTGTCGGGATGATACAGAACACTCATATCATAGTCCTTAAGTAGCGCCAACCATCTCCTTTATCTTAGATTAAGATCCCTTTGGGTGAACAGATATGAAAACTCTTATGATCGATGAACACATCAACATGAACCCCATACAAGTAGTATCTCTAAATATTTAAAGCAAATACCACCACTGTCAATTCAAGATCATGCTTCTGGTAGTTTCGTTCATGTACTTTCAATTGTCTTGATGCATAAGCTATCACCTTACTGTATTGCATAAGCACACAATCCAACTCAATACGAGAAGCATCACAATATACCACAAACCCATCTAAGCTATTTGGTAGAGTCAAAACAGGAGTCGATGTGAGTCAATCCTTCAAAGTTTGAAAACTTTTCTCACACTCATCCGACCACACAAACTTGGCCTTCTTTTGAGTCATCTTAGTCAATGGGGACGCAATGGATGAGAAACCCTCAATAAATCTCAGATAATAACCAGTGAACCCAAGAAAATTTCAAATATCAGAAGGAGTCAATGGTCTAAGCCAATTCTTTATAACCGCTTCAATCTTCTTGGTATTAACCTTAATACTATCACCGAACACCACATGACAAAGAAAAGAAACTTCTCCCAACATAAACTCACATTTACTAAACTTGGCAAATAATTGTTTCTCCCTCCAAGTCTGAAGAACCAACCTCAAGACCCATATGCTCTTACTCACTTCGGGAGTAAATTAAAATATCATTAATGAAGACAACTAGAAAACTATCAAGGAATGGCCCGAACATTCGATTCATAAGATTTATAAACAAAGCTGGAGCATTGGTCAAACCAATGATATTACCGTAAATTTAAAATGCCCATACCTAGTCCAGAAGGTTGTCTTGGGAATATCATACTCCCTCACCTTCAGCTGATGACAGCCTGAACGAAGATCTATCTTTGAGAAATGAGTGGCTCCTTGAAGTTGATCAAATAAGTCATTGATTCTAGGCAATGGGTACTTATTCTTGATGGTTACCTTATTTAATTACTGATAGTTAATACATATCCGAAGTGACCCATCCTTCTTCTGCACAAACAAAATAGGAGCACCCCAAGGTGAAATGCTTGGCCTAATAAAGCCTTTCTCCAACAAGTCTTTTCAACTGATCCTTCAACTCTTTTAACTCAATCTGGGCCATTCAATAAAGAGAAATAAAAATAGGTTGAGTACTCAAAAGAGATCTAGGACAAAATCCACTTCCCTATCGGGAGGAACACGGGGCAAATCTTCGGGAAACACATCCAAAAATTTATTAACCACTAGAACCGACTCAAGATTGGGTGAATCAGACTTCATATCTCTAACCCTAACAATATGATAGATGCACCCCTTAGAAATCATCTTTGATTCTTTGAGATAGGAAATAAATCAACTTTAACAATAGAGTTACTACTCTCCCATTCCAAAACAGGCTCATTAGGAATCTGGTATTTAACTTTCCGAGTTCTATAATCAATAAAGGCATATGAAGCATGCAACAAATCCATCCCAAGAATAATATCAAAATCAAACATCTCAAACTCTACAAGATCACCCAGAAGGACCTTATACAAGATTGAAACAGGACAACCTCGATAGACTCTTCGGGCAATAATAGACTCACCCACGGAAGTATAAACTGTGTAGGCCTCCCTCAAAATTTCAGGACTCAAACTAACCTTAACAGCCAACAAAGGATTTAAGAAAGATAGATTTGTACCCAGATCAAGCAAAGCATAAGCATCAAAATCAAAGACTTTTAACATACGACTCACCACATCTAGAGTCTCCTCAACTTCCTGACAAAGATGCAAGGCATATAACTTGTTATTTATGGGAGCATCTCATGAAGGAACCCTTGGTTGGATCTGACCACCCTGTGTCTCTTGGACGACGCTTTTTAGAAACCTTGGGACAGTCAGCAACTATGTAGCCCACATCACCACACCTGTAGCAAGCACCCGATCCCCAAAAACACTTTCTGGAATGAACTTTCTCACATTTGTCACATCGGGGAGGCAATGGTCCACCTCCAACCTGAGCCTTGGGAGAAGGAACTCTAGCATTGGAAAAACTTGCATCAAACCTTGGTCTTGTTGGAAGTGACCATATCCACCACCACTCCTAGAGTTAGAGAACCCACTATCATATCGAGCCCTCTTAGAATCATTCACCCTCCTCTCCTTGATATTTTCTCCATTAATCTATTCAGTATAAGTCATAAAACTAAAAATGTCCATATCCCAAATAAGCATAGTTGTACGACACTCATTCACAACCAAATCAGAGACCTAAAAAATAAATTTGTGCATCCTTGCATGGATATGCCATTAGCATAGGAGCATACTTTGAGAGCTTTGTGAATTTGAGGGAATAGTACCTCACTGTCATGTTACCTTGATTAAGATTGATAAATTCGATCATCTTGGCGTCCCTAAGTTTAAGAGGGAAGAAATGGTATAGAAAAGAAAATTTTAACTTTTCCTAATAAACCTTAACAACAGCAACCCTCTCAACCAACCACTAAGTATACCTAAATTGAGACATGTCTTTCAACTGATAGGCAACTAGTTCAGCTTTCTCAGAACTCACACCCATAACAGTCAACACCTTAGTAAGTTTATCAATAAAGTCTTGGGCATCCTCAATAGCTTTTGAACCAAAGAATTCCGGAGGATTCATCCGAGTGAAATCTCTCACCCTAGAGGTGGAGTGTGACCAAGAGAAGGATCAACCGATCGGGGCTTGGTTGGTCACCACTTGAACCAACATAGCAACAATATTTCAAAATTTGAAATGAGTCACTTGCTCCCCCATATGCTCTTGAGGGACTTACTCCTTATTAATTGAGGCTTGTCTAGGGAAAGGGAATCTTTGTGGAGGCATCTTCTGAAAGAGTGACAAGAATACCATCAAAATTAGGAAATCTTACTAAATGGTTCATAGCATGACATAAGGGACAATGAAGTGAGACAATTCCTAAAACATCATCATAGCCTTCTATTCATAGGTATGGTGCATAGCACACTCATGAATAATCCTTTACTTGATGTGACATGTTAGACTTTGAGGACCATTTATAAACTTAGTGCTCTGACACCATCTTTGTCACAACTCAAGAGTAGGGCCTAGGTGTGATAGGGCAAATGAGAACCCGAGAGTCCTCAAACAAGCCTCTTAGAATTATTTTACATATCATTAGTTTGGAAATGCATAGTTAAATAATAAACACATAATTCTAAGAGATTACAGAACTTAGGACTCAAGCTATAGGGATGTCATCGGGGAAGGGAATTGTATGTATCACATAGCAATTAGCAAATAGGTTCTAAAGGGCGGGTAAGTATTACTCACGCTATGGGGTAAAGAAGGGACTTGGGACCTTCCACATAATAGCATTTCCATTAATTATATCATAATAGCATAACCATAAACATCTAATCCATTCATAATAAATAACCATAGCATCTCAAGTATACACATAACATGCTCGTACGAAGAACTCCACAGTGTCCAATAATTTCTCTAGTCTAGAATAAGGCAGGGGCCAAGACATGTCCCAGGTTCACCCTCAAAGTAAAGACATAAACAACGTAACATAAGAGCTAGATAGAAGGTGGGTATAGTCCTTGGAACATAGGAATCACCACAAGTGCTAATCAAAGATCCAAGTTAACCGTCAAAAGGTGGATTGATATAGTCTATGGTCCCTACATGGTTAGAGTATACAGGCAAAATATTATGTGTTAGTACGTTTAAATGTACTAAATATGCGGGCATGCAATGAGTATGACATGAATAACCTGTAAACTAATGTTAAATGACAAGGGAACATATATAGAAGGAGAATATAAGAAAGGATACAATATCAATATGCCACGAAATCCATGATGCCTGAATGTTTAGTCATATAAACATAATGGGGATGGGACCTCAACTGATATAAGATCAAGTGAGCTATAACTTGGAACTTCATCATCTACCTCAAAATGGACAAAGATGTGACCTACTTGTGAAAGGTAGAAATATTCTTAACATAATCATCTCACAAGAGGCATAAATATGAACCTATATTAGGCACATAGTGTAACAGAAAGGAGTATGGACCCGTGGAGATAGTTTACCCTGCCTCTAATCCCTTGGTGCTAAGCCATCATCATATATGAATATGAATACATATACATGCTTTTAAAAAGAGGATAAGTACTTTGAAATCATAACCATGCATAATTGGGCTTAAAGGCCAAATCACTTTCTTTACTTTCAACCATAATTTTATGTTCCTTTAAACATATACATATGGTGTAAATATCCATCATTTGCTCAAATATCCATATTATAGACATATTATGATCACAACGTTGTCATACCCATACGTAACTTGAAAACATAGTCATAAATATAATTGGGGCTTAGCCCACATCATAATCTTCATAAAATCCATGCTCGTGAATGCAAATGCTATGAGAGATGGTAGAATAACATGGTCAATAGAGATTAATATTTAAATCAACATAATAAGATAGATTCATTCTTAAATCATAGTGAAATCCATAATTAAAATATAATTCATACTACCCATGCTTGAATTGAAGACTTAAAGGGACATGCATAATTGAATCTTCATGATTTCATTGCAATTCATGATAATTAAACTTAAATCACTTTAAAATCATCAATTAAGTACAATCCATACTTCAATTTAATCAAATCAATAATAAATTTAAAGACCCATGTTTAAAGTATGCTTAAATTTCCTAAATTCAAGTGTAAAGGAATTTTGGGGTCTTCACGATTGAAAGAGGACCATGAATCAATCCCATATACCTTGATGAGCTAGGAGATTTAGGGAGAAAAATGGTTGAAGAAAAAGACCTCTTTGAATTACAACTTGAATTCTTCAACCCTACATTTGAGAGGAGCTTTAGATGAGAGAGTTTGAATATACTAAATGTTGAATGAATTTGAATAGGAATGGAGGAGTATAGGCTGAATCAGATGTTTAAAAGGGCTTAGGAAGACTAAAACTACCTTAAAGAATTACCAACAATACAAATAAACTATTAATAAAAGGACCCTAAAAAGGTTATCAGGGGTCATTTTAAAGACCCACTTCACAGACCCTGTAAAGGTGCACGGGTCGTGTACCCATCCATGGAGAAATACTTAGAAAAATCTTCACTGACGAAGAATCAAGACGGTAATTACATACTTAGAAAATTTTCATTCCAACGACCATACGGGAGGCCACACGGCTCGTGACCTTCACACGGACCGTGTAGTGGTTCCTGGTACCTCACTTGGTTAATTTTTAGCGAAGGTTTGGCACCATGTGGAGCTACACAACTTTTCAAATGTAAAATGGACCGTGAGGGCTTCCATCTCGTTGATGTGAACTCCAAAATGTTAACCTTATACTTAGAATCAATCCTTAAGTCGATACCATCATAAAATACTTCACCACGCCTTGTGGGAGGTCAGACTGGACCTTCACAAAGACCTTCTAGTTCTTTACAACCCGTATAGGGTCCCCTGAAGCATTGCCTTAGTCAAATTTCCAATTCAAACCCCTGCATAGGCAGTTTTACAAAAAAGTCCATAACTTCTCCATTCGAACTCTAATTCAAGTGAAACTAAGTGCGTTGGAAATTTAACTTAAAGAGATTAAATTTGATAGGTCATGGACTACCTAGTTCTTCTTGTGCTAAGATATATGATAAGTTAAATTTGACCCTTCCAATGGTTCTCATGAAAACCTTAACCAATTAGACTTTTTTGTCCATAGCTTGATGAATAAGACACATGAAAACAATAAACCATACCAATCAAGCTTTAAATTAGTGAACTATGCATTGATAAAGTTTTCAAAATTTTTGGGTTGTTATAGTACTAGTGGTAGGGGAGCAGGTGATATTTTCACTCAGTCAAGTGGTAGGTGGTCAATTTCTTCGAGTGGAGGTCGAGATGCTTATTATTATGCTATTCCAAGCAGGTCCAAGGCTGAGGCCTTTGATGTTGTGATAGCAGGTATTATTTCAGTTTACCATCACCCTACACCTGTGTTATTTGATCTTAGCTCTACGTATTCATATGTATTTGCTTATATCTCCTTGGGGTTTGAGTTGCCTTGTAATTCCATATCTGTGTTTGTTCATATTTCGACCTCAGTAGGAGAGACCTTAGTAGTGGATCGAGTGTACCGATCTTATTTTGTTACTTTGGCTGGCTATGCAACTTGGGTAGATATGATTATATTAGATATGGTAGATTTTGATGTTATTTTGGGTATGTATTGGATATCTCCTTACATTCTTTATCATTATGCCAAGACCATTACCTTAGCCATGACAGGTAGGTCGAGGATTGAGTGGACTGGTTCGAAGGGTTCCTATTCCAGTAAAGTTATGTCACGACCCAAAAATGGGCGTGATGGCACTCGTCTTATCCCTACCAAGACAAGTCAGCCAAAAATACAATTTCAACAATAAAGTGCGGAAGAAGTAATAAAAATAAAGATTTAACTACGAATAATGAGTCACTTAATTAAAAA
>JBCEWC010012284.1:0-15978 GCA_038996855.1 Solanum aculeatissimum
TAATAATTTATCCTCTATTTACTATTTTCATCTAAGGGGTACCTACACCACACTTATAGCATTACATTCCTTGCAAGTCAATATCCTAATATCAAACATACACTATGACAAGCCTCTTAAAGCAAGTGATCTCCAACAAAGACTATTACTGTCATAATACTATCTCCTTTTTCACACTGCTCCTCAAAGTTCAAGCTTAGGGTCTAGTGCTAACATGTGCATCAGACACTTCTCTCATATTATAGCAACTTATAACTACTAGGTAAAAATTAGGAACATAGGTCCACTAAAATCTCACAGCGAATAATCGATCAACATGTCCACTTTTCTCAACTCAAGTGCTACTCACCCATTCATTATACCTCCTGACTTGGCTAAGCTCCTAACTTTATGAATTTAAGGGGGATCTCCTTTTAGAATCATAAGCCTAGTTTTAGATCTATCACCTTGAAAGTACTATGTTCCTCTATTCAACATCTATACTTCACCCTCATTAATATGAATATTATAACACATCAACATAAATCTCTGTCTAGTTTGAGCACACTCTAATACATCCCAACAATAACTCTTTTTTTATACCTCATCAGAAAAATAGATGGTACTTACTACTCTTTTGTCAAAACTTATAGCAATCGACTTATCACCCCACTACTTACCTAATAGATACATAACCGTAGTTACAAGCCTCAATCAACCACCACTCTCACTATCTTTCTCTTATTTTTCACTATGGTCCTTCTAGCTCTAGGATCACTCAATTTTATTTATGGATTACAAGACCTTAAATCACTCTTCCTCATGTGGTAATTAACATTAAACTTTTAGAGATATAATTTTTTTTCTCACGGATAACATCGAAAGTAAGTTTTGGATAAAAGAGCTTAGGGTACATCTTGATCAAACTCGAACGCACAATTCACATGAATAAGAGTGCATTCTTTCGAATCAATTAACTCAGTATACTAGTCGACTTCTCTCAAGCCTGGTGCAGTCTCCCTACCATTTTGATTACTTTATCGCGGAGAAATTCATCGGTAAGAGTCTAAATATTACTGTTTCAATCACCTTGTAGATTAGACATAGTTGAAAGGTTTAGAGCAACACACGAATCATCATAAGTTTCTTATGGAATAACTCTATTGCACGATTTAGAATATGAAAGAAGTGTGACAATTCCTAATGTCTTATAGCCTTCCTATTATGGATGTGGCACGGTTCACACCAATAATAAGAACTTTACTAGACACGATTTCATAGACTCCCTAGGACACTTGAACTCTGTGCTCTGATACCAAGTTTGCCACGCCCCAGGAGGGTACCCTTGGCGTGGCTGGCACTCAGAGACTATTGTTAGTCCCCTAGAGAATCACTTGATCTCATCACATTCATTCAATCACAATCTAACAACGGAAGACATCAACAATCCAAATTAATTCAATATTATGAAAATAGTTTGAAAAGTTTAAGTCTTAAAAATGAAAACATCAACTCTAATTCATCATTGTCTATGAAGCATCTATCTCTAAACATCTAGATGATGTCAATGACAGGTTCATGGCTACACTCAATAACACTCACGTATAGC
This sequence comes from Solanum aculeatissimum, assembly GCA_038996855.1. Lineage (NCBI taxonomy): Eukaryota > Viridiplantae > Streptophyta > Magnoliopsida > Solanales > Solanaceae > Solanum > Solanum aculeatissimum. The sequence continues at coordinate 1,589 of JBCEWC010012284.1, forward strand.
TAAGAGCGACATAATAAGTCTAAGATACAATATCTATAGAGAATTTTAGAAAGTAATATATAACATCTTTAATCTAAAATCATGATATTAAAATCTTTATGCTCAACTAAATTTAGATTCATCGAAGTAAAAATTTAACGTGCCCAACTCACAATATGATATTTTTCATAGTGCACTATAAAAATATCGCATTTTGGAAAGTCAACTTCTTTCGATTTCATTTGATCAGACTTATCAATCCTATTACATGAAACTAGTGGGTATACGATAAGATAGAGGAGACCTATTGCCGGCGTAGTTCGAAGTTCGAGTACAAATTTAACTAATATTAATATTTATTTTTATTTAAATTATATATATATTTGTGTAAGAAAATTTATTAAATATACAAAAATATTAAATTTAATATTCAATTAATTTATTATTATTCTAAAATTGAGAAGTCAGCCAGTTGAAATCATGAATCTACCTGATGCTTTTGCATGCCTTATCAAGTATTGCAGGAAGGGCACGCGTTCAAATAAGTAACTATGTGAAATAATGGTCCTTTTTATGAGGGTATTGTTTTTGCAATAAATAGTCCTAGTATTGCTCGTGTAGTTTCTTTTCCTTTGATTTCGATTACTACTATTTGTTATTTCTACTATAGTTATTTGTTGTTTCTTATACCTTTATTATTTAATTTGTTTGGGGACTACTTTGAATTGTTTTATTTGAACTAACAGCCTATCGAAAATAATCTCTCTATTTCTGAAGTAGAGGTATTAAGATTTACTTATATTTTATCATCTTCAAAGCTCACCCTATCATATGTTAATAATATTGTTGTTGTTGAATAGTAAAATGTCGAAGCTTTCGTTTTCAGTGAAATTCATACATAACGACGACACGATTCAACAAGTGTCTAGTACGTAAGATTTTTGTCGCTTTGCATGACACAATATACATATGAAAAGATTTGACATATATTCCTTGAGATCATATGTTTGTCATAAAATCCAAATAGGTTTACGATATCATGGCAGAGTATTAAACATGCACTGCCTTCAATTAATTGAACACATCATATTTGATTTATGTGATTGAGCACTGCCTTTTAAAAGGGAGATTCATGAAACTATTAGGGCTAGGCCCACCTTGCACTGCCTATCACCACTCAAATGGTCGTGGTCATGTTTACACACAAATAAACAAGAAGGAGTAAGGACAGACAGACCTATACATTCACAATATTTGATTTTCAAGATAACTAGTGTCTGGTGAATGCCTGTTAAATAGAAGAAAACAAAATAGGAATGAATAATCATAATAGTTCATATCATGCTTAGCTTTCCACCAGCAGGAATGCTCGAGACAAATTTAGTTATTATTTCTGAATACCACAAACACTTCAATTATGGAATGACATATGAATAAAGTAAATATTCAATAAGGAGAAATTATATCTAAAAGTAAACAAGGGTAAGATAGTAAAACCTTGGCATAGACAGACATATGGACTGGTTTAATAAATTACAAGAAGTCATCCCTGAAACTCAAATCAAATTGTAATTTTATCCGTGTACAATCACAAAAATCTTTACATACTGTGTTTGTACATTAAATAATGTTTGACAAAACTGAATAATACACAAGCCTTCACGGTCGTCTAGCTTGGGGTATTGTTCTATGCTAGTGTTGTACAAGATCCAGACTTGAAAGACTTCCAGAGAGCTCACTTCGATATCCAAATTGTTGAAACCGAGTTGCACTAGCCCAAGAATCTCTTTTCTAGTGTCCCCGAGGATCGGAACCAGACAATGCTATACCATCATGACAATATCAGATCAAATATACACAGAAGCCGAGGAATTGAACCCAGGGGTGGAGAATTGCTGCAAAAGGAAGTGCGTCTGAAAGCAAGAAATCATCAGGTGTCTCCAAGTCTTTGTGAGACCTTAATCCCATTTGAACCTTCCCATTGGTGTATGAGAACATTCTGACGTTAAAAAGTGGTTTCAATTTTGCTTCTCCAGTATTCTTGTGGACAATTTACTTCAGCATGAAGTATTATACGATTAGATATGTAGATCCTTCAGCGTGTCCAGCTTATCTAATTTCCCATTTGATGAAAGCAAACCCGAATTTTCACCAGTATTCAAGTTGACTCCATTTTCAGGGGCTTTCTGTGTCTGATGGTAAGCTGAACCTGTAGCAACTGAGCTACGAATACCTTCAAAATAAGTTGAATACGGGAAGTATTCGGCACAGTGTGCTTTCCATCCTGCATAAGCATTCCAAATACATCACTCTCCAGAGAATTATCAAGTATAATTGTCTTTCAAAGATTAAGAATTTAGGGTCTCCATTTTGCCAAAAATTGCTAGCACATATGCAAGGAACACAACTGAAGGCATGAAATAATAATGGGACATACTACTACTAGGAGACACAGCAGACAAAAGACGGGCATAAGCATGCATTCAACTTAATCTTTTTGCTTTTCTTTTAAAGTAATAAGCAAGCACTTAACGTGAGACAACAGAATGTAGAATAAAGGCTTGAAAAGTTGTGACTACACCTAAAAGTCATTTCCTGTAGTTGTCATAATTGGAATGGGGTATCTACCTATTTTACCTGTAAATAACCTTAAGCTCAAACAGAGTAAACAAGCAGACTTGCAGAGACAATTTTACGTTAAAAAATGTATACATTTGAAATGAACCATTTTGGGTGATCGATCGCTGCTGCAATCCCCGATGCAGTGTTATCAAAGGCATGCTTAAAGCGCACTTAAGCCCTGAAGCGAGGCTCAAAACGTGTTGAGCGCTTCGCCTCGCTTAATGTGCACTTCAGCGTCGTCATCAAGGTTCTAAGGCATACTTTCCTTGCCAATGAACCTCTTCTAAAGAAACGACACGAAACAATTGATATTTCACTTTATCGTAATTGTTTTTCAATTTCTTTGTTCATATATTTGTCATTCATGCTTATCAATTATTAATCTTGGACTAAACATATACATTTGTATTTTTCTCCCTTTGCGCCTTTTATTATTAAGGCCCACGCTTTATCTGCACTTTGCGCTTAAAGCCCCAACAAACCTTAGAGCTTTTTTGTGCTTTTTGCTTTTCAGAACTCTGCCCAGATGGCCTCACTGGACTAACAAGTAGAATGAAATTACAAGGTAAATAGTTCATTGGATATATTAGTGTCCGATATAATAGCAAAATGCAGAAAATGAAAAAAAGAACATGTTCAAAAAATGGGCCAGACAAATCCAGTCAGAAGGAACTCCACAAATCAGAGGTAGAGCACATCAACTTCCTCAAACAAGCTGCACAGCACCTTCTAAAAAACCTTTAGAAGTTAATTCCCATTTGGATGTTACCTTCAAAGAGATAAAAAGGAGTAGGGGTGTGGCCGGTGTGCAAAATTCAGTTTAAACCGAAAATACCAACTGAACTGAAAGCATTGGTTTTCTCAATCTCCTTAGGTTTGAATAATTCAGAGATTCAGTTTTTGATTTTCTAAAAGAATAACCGATAAAACTGAAGTTTATATACCTAGATACGTTATACAATTAGTTTTGGGACTCGTACGAATTGCTCAGAAGTTTTGGTAGTTAGGAGCTTGTGAAGAGTCCCATATTGGCCCTTTTAAGGGATAGGTGGTCTCTTTGATATGGATTGAACAATCCTCACCTCTTGAGCTAGCTTTTGGGGTTGAGTTAGGCCCAAGATCCATTTTTTTATGGAATCTGAGCAGGACTCATCCCAATTCTTATTTCCGGCATTGGCCCCCATATTAAATTGTCCAGCCCCGAGTGTGGTGTGCGTGTGTGTGTTTGGTCCCATATCGGCCCTTTAGATGAGATCAATCTTCACTCTTGAACTAGCTTTTGGAGCAAGTTAGACCAAGATTTACTTCTTTGACAGAATAAAAACTAAAGAGCAGGAACAGAATAAAAACACCTCAATCTCTATAATTTAGCAGTAATTTGAGCTCGCCTGTACCTTGATTAAAGAACCATCAAGAAAATCCCGTCAAACAAATAGATGAATAGGAACAGAGTAAAAAAGGGAACACCTCTGGAAAAAAATTAAAGAGCAGGAACAGAACAAAAACACTCAATTTCTATAATTTAGCAATTTGACATGGAGTGTACAGCTTTTCAAGCCACAGAGGTGATAGGTCACAAACTGCAACAAAATGAGTGGCAGTTTAACCCCATTCAGACTGCAGAAATATGATATGTATACTTCTCTTATCTTCTAACAGAATAAGAATAGCATGCATGATATATCGATATCAAGAATCAGAACAGCATGAAATGGCAAAAAGCAAAGCACTTACTCAATGCAGCATCATGGTCATTCAAGGTTTTTTCCAGGAGTTTGTGAACTGCAATGCAGTCTTTCAGGTTCAATGTCCTAACAGCTCCTTGTACTCCATCTCTAATCAAAACAGAACCCTTAAAGTTTTGATAACATATAGAGAGAGACATTATTAGCAATCTGCTAGACTGCAAATTGATTCATCGATACAAGTCCTTACATAGAAACACAATCATCAACCCAGTCTTCAATTAACTTGACAGCCACAACCTTCCTAGTTGGTTCCAGGACATACATCAACTCAGCCACTGCAGCCCTATGCATCAATGATTCTGCATACATACAACAAAGAAATCATACTTCTCTTAGGAACAAGAGCTTGGATCAAATACAACGAATCCACTAAAATGACAGATGAAAATGGACCTTTATGCTTTTTAAGGAAAATGCTGTTTGCCTCAATTAGAGATTTCTCATGCAACTGACTGAAAATGCCAAGGCACAAATAGGTACTTCAGTCTAATAACAAGGATAAATCACTGTGTAATAAATCAATATCCAAACATTAAAGATAGATGGGAAGTGGATGATTCAAGGGAACCTAAAGGTAGGTCGCTCGACTTCTAAGACACGCCACACAAGTTTTTCGGTCTCAGTTACTGGTGAAGGCAACCCTCCTATTTTATGGAAGAATTTTATCTGCAAGAGATCATATTCTATATCAAGAAAGAGGTATAGCCTTCAGAGTTACAAAAAGAATTTGAACAAAGTGCAAAGAAATGGTTGACGAGGAAAACAAACATAATTTACACTAGTGCAGAAAATAAAATTATTCAAATATCATGAAACAAAATAAATATACCAAGCAGAGATGAGATTTTGGATTTTCTGCATCCAACCTCTGTAGATGCTTTACAGCCTGGAAAAAGATAAAGATCAAAGACAATGTTTATCAATGGTTATACAGAAGAAAAAAGAATAACTCTCTTTTATAAGGAGAAAGAAAAGAAAAACATTGATTCCTGATACATCATAAGACAAATAATTAAACCAGAAAAAAAAGAAAAGGATGGTAATTCAAGTAGTTGATTAAAATGCACTGCAACCAGTACCAAACATAGATATACTATACAAAAATGATATATAATTGGATATAGATTTGAGCAGGTAACTTACCTGCAAGGCTAGCAAGATCTTCTGTTTCCTCATGTTTACTTCAAAGGAAAGTAAATGTGTCTCCAAGCAATCAGACGAGTGCTTAAGTAGCAGCTTCAGGTACTTTGTAGCCTCTGCCAGAGGATCTTCAATCTGAAGTTCTCTCATTGAGAAGATTTTATTCAATCAAAATATGCAAATTTTGAATAGCCTCAAACTAATAAAGTTCCTTTTCTCCCATTTTATTGGACACACTTTTTCTTTTAGGGTGGGGAGGGTTGGGGGAATAGACTCCAAATGTTTGACATGACCTCAGATATTAAACGTTGACCATTCAAAGTTTCATGAACTAAATTTCCATCGGAAGTACAAATTCAAATGGTGATGGAGATATCCTGTGGCACACTAAACTCGATATAAAATCAATTCCAGTGTCTTCTAGCATCAATAGGGCCATAATTACTACTTCTAGTAGTCAAATTGTGCATATATCATACAGGAGATTATGAAGTCCAAATTCATCATACCAACAAGATACCACAGAACAACAGACAAATAATACCTGCACCAACTTTTCACCATATGGATCAGGATCCACCGGCTTCACCTGGCGCTTCCCTGACTTTGCAACACTAGTGGAACTTGATTCCTCACTTTTAACTTCTGCATCCTACAAGCACACAAAAAACTAAGTTACTTCACGCTAAGTCAATTTTTCAATAGCAAGACAGAAGCAACTTCAAAGTACTTTCTTAGCTCGGGCCTCCGCTTTCCTCAGTTTTTGCCTTAATTTCTTTTTCTGAGAGGGAGGCAATTTAGACATCTCGTCATCCTCTTCAACTGCTGACTTTGGAGGACAATCATACAGCCTCAGGTAGCATCTGATTTACAAGCAAAAGAATGCCCAAGGAAACATAAAATCTTCAGTCACAGAAACATTCGGTAAGCTAGCCGATAATCCAGGACAAAACATGGATATTAAGCAGAATTTTTCCAGTAATCAGATCAGCGAATGTCTTTCCTAGACGATACTTTACAGGATTCGACAGAGAAAAGCAAACAAATAAGTAAAGGTTAATAACAGCAGAAACAATTTAGAACCCTAGGTTCATGAAGGTCCCAAACATTTTAAAACTTTTGGCAAGTCAATAAATACCTGATAGCACCACATGCTGCTTTGCGAAAATAAGTATGTGAATGGAGCCGATCTTGAAATTTCAGCATTTCAACATAGGTGCGTAGTGTCATTTTCCTTAAGCAATAAGAGTGAAAATCAAATTGGTCCTCTGTGATATCCGCATAATGTTTTTCCACAGCCAGAAATTTCTTTAAGGCCCGCCCAAGCTCGTCTTGGCGCAGATAACTTTCCCCAGATGCCAGTTCATACCTTTCCAAATCCATCAAAAAGTTGCAGCTAGAAGGATCCCAAACCCAAGCAGATAATGATCAAGCTCAGTGAAGAGACTTACCACATGCACTGCATATCGTAAAGATTGATCAGTTGATCCCCTTCTTTTGTGAATAATAAAGCCGTCTTTTCAGCTAATGCCACCTTCAAAGATGTGCAGTGTAAGCCATAAAAAGATCAAAAGACAAATGTAGGACAACATATAGGTACTGAAAATTGCCAGCAAAGGTTAGAGATTTTATTAAGATCAAAGAAAATGGACAAAGTTTTGTACCTGATCAGCCTGAAGCATTCGCTTAACACATTCACTGTTAACATAGCGATCTGCAAGATCCATACACCTGGCTTCATCAGCCAATGAAGCAGCAGCTGCCAAGTCACCACTATGCTTTAATATGCGACTCTGTGTTGGAGAGAACCGAAGACAAGTCACATACATTACAAAGTTATCATTAGACCAAATTATATCAAGTTTATTCAGGGACCAAGATTCATATCCCTAGAAATTTGATCATAAATTTGAGGGGCATGAAAAGAGTACAAGATTCTTTGATAAACTAGCCATAGATAGTGGGTGAATGTCTTAAGATGTCATGTCAAATCAGCAGGTACAAGAACTAATGGATTTTCATCAATGTAATACTTATGCTGCTGAAGTTTGATAACCAAAAATGATAGACAATAAGGGGGAAAATTGCAAAAATGATAATGAATCAATATGCAGACATCGGAAAGTATGTGATTTTAGAAAGACCTATATTGTTTGTTTGACATAGGTGGTGAAAACTAGAAGTAGTCTGTATGGTTCAAATAAAAATCAATCCCTCAACTACACCACAGCTAATCGGGCCCCGGTAAATGATCCTCTATATCCATTCTATGTCTGGACCCATTGAACCAAAATACAAAGTTATGATGCAAATTATAGATGGTTTATTTGACAAGCTCCGATAGCAGCCTTTACTTTCATCACATTTGAAAAATGGAAATGCAGTTTCACAAGAAACATTTTTTATCCACATTTTGAGGCTAGCTGGATGATGCCAAAGACTACTTTGGAGCTTCTGAATAGTTGGCCGGAAGTTGGAAGCAGAGGTAAAAAGGAAGAATGGTGAAAGCTCATCCCAACATGTATCTGGTGGTCCATATGGAAGGAAAGAAATACTAGGTGCTTTGAAGGACAGAAAATTACTTTTCAGAGGATTAAAACAAACTGTACTAGTCTCTAATTTTTTGGTGTAAACAAAGATTTGGTGGGGAAGGTGGTAGAAGCAGTTGATTTGAAGTTACCCTTACTCCAAAAAAACATCTTTCAGAAAAGTAACTTAAGAACCAACAGGGATATTGCCAAATATCAAAGTCGACAAACAAATGGTAAAGGCAAAAGGAAATGAAAGATTCACAAATATTCTGATATGGACAAATGAGCAAATATACCTTGACAGAGTATAAATCTATGACCGTAGGAGTATGTTCTATTGCCTCATCAATTTTTACAAGAGCAATGTCATACTGTCCACATTTGTCATAATGCTGCAGCAAGAAGGTTTTTCAGCAATTAGGAAGGTGAAAGAGAACACAGAAAAGGACATGAAAACCCTGAATATTTACCAAAGACATGTGAGCATACCTGAGCCAAATAGAACAAAATCCACATAAGTGTTGAAGGGGGTTCTATTCCCTCACTGCAGCATGGAACACAATGTTATATGTAGAAGTGTATATTCGAACATCAACAATTAGAAGTAAGAAAAAATGATCAAAACTCGCAGAAATCATAGCATCAAGGTAAGCGCGGATAACACCTCATTCAAATAGACTGACATCAGCTGGTTAAACTTAAGAAATCAGCTGCGGTGCAGAATTTTTATGATTGTTTTTGAGAATGAAATATGTAGATAATTGTTGACCATGTGAATTACGTTGTTCTGATGCAGAACCTCTATAAAGAAACAAGTAACTTTATCATGAGAATCACCTTGAGTAGGGTGATTGAAGTTTAAAACAAACAAAATAGCATACATATGACTACATATATGGGAACATAAATATAATATCTCAGCCTCAAATAGAAAAATACAAATTTATTTGTAACAGAAGCTCTTTCAAATAAAAAAGTAACCGGAATGTACCCTGGTAATAGAAAAATCTACAATTAGTAACTGTCAAAATCTGAAGTAACCTCAAGAAGGTCGAGGTAGTCCAAGAAGAAAAGAAAATAAGATCTTATTACTGATTTAACATGATAAAGGGGGAAAAATAAATACTAAATCAGCTCATAGCAAAGGTTTGTTAAAGTTTGGCAAGCGGTTTGTTAGGCCTAATTGTGAAAGTGACGCAATAACTGTATCATGAATCAAAAGTACAGAGACTTCACTGACCTCTCAGGATATCCACCAGTAGTCTTAATTGACTTCTCCAACCTCAGAACCAATTCCCCCAGAATATTGGCCTGTAACACATACGCAAATAATTACATACACCAAAAATAAGCAAGAAGACAATAAACCCATACAATCTGCTATGGTACATGAAAGGAGCATTTGAGCTAACCTTGTCAGGGTGATTGTACAGTGGATAAAGATCAGAAAACAAAGAAGGAACACCCTAGATATTCATCACCATGAAACATGTCAGCTTTAGCTCAAAAGGCCGAGTAAACCAGAAAGGATGTTGGCATGTAAGTACTTTTGTTAGAAGAGGTCGAATATAGTTATTGGCTGCTTCTCCGAACTTGCCATCTCTAAGAAAATCAAGTGGAATTCTCTGAAAGGGACAAGAAAAGAAAGTTCAGTCTGGACACTTATCATATTTCCGCAAGATAGAATAAGGTAAAAATGTGATACATTAGTAATAAAATGTTTACATTTCAAGTCATTTAAGACAGCTGTACTTTTTGAATTTAAAAAGAATGAAAATTCAACTTGCCCCAGGGCTTAGTTCCAATGGCAAAGGATGAGGGACTTGTGACTTAGGTCACAGGTTCGAGCCCCTCCGCCATATGAACTAAGCTTGTTATTTAAGTGGAGAAGCATAGAGGGATGTGCCCATTATCCCTGAGTTTTAAAGGCTGTGGTTGGTCCTAAGGATTGGCCCTTGACGGATTCTTTTTCTTTTTTTTTTTGAAAAAGAAAAAGAATAAAGTCAATTCTATCAAAGAGAGATTATAGCTGATACTAAAACCATAATGAGGTTCAGAAAGACAACAGCACAAGGTAACTAAATCAGCCATCTAAATTACAGTACTTTGCTGAAGGCAGATAATCATGTAATTTCCTGAAAACAAATAGACAGGATATGGGTAAGAAAGATAGCCACTACCCAACAATCATACACAACAGGATCAATTCAAAACATCATTGGACAGGGCTACATAGCTGTTATCCTGATAGTAGGGAAGATAAAGTACACATTACCTTTACAGCAGATGATCTATTATATTGCTGACTAAGTGACTTGTACAAAGCTTCGAGCCTATCAATTTCATCAGAACTATACTGTCCGTTTTCAGAATATAGTCCCAGACATTTTTGTAACCCTTCGTAGTATCTGAAAGTTAGAGAAAATATATATTGCACGTATAGTTAGTATTTCAGCTTTGAACAAAAACTAGCTAGCATCTGCATTCACAATTAAGGGAAAGGACACGACGACAAGAGAGGAACATGCATGTGATTAAGCAACAGACAAAGGACAGAGACAAGGCATTAGAAAGTAGAAGTAAATACATGAAGCATTACTCTGGATTCTAAAGGTAAGGAAGGAAGGGAAGGAAGAGAAAGGAATGCAAAAGGTTAGCTTCTTTTCCTTTTGTTTTACGTTGCACTGTTAAAGGCACAGGTACCCAACACGAGTGCAGATCTAGAGTTTGGATTCGTCACCAAAAAATTTAGAATACCTTAGTTCCCACCCTTCCCCTCCTGTACAATGCATAAATATCCGACACATATCTGATAATAATTCTACTGGTATATAAAAAGAAAGGATTAAATCAGTCCATTCATATGGGTTCTTCAGAGAGGTCGGTGGTGTTTTTAACTGGTTAGGTGGTTTTCAATGGCGGAAGGCATGAAGTAGTGGAGATATGAGGTAGAGGAGTCGATGTATGGAATTTAAGATGCAAAGATTGGATCCATGAAGATGGTCTATGATAGTAGAGAGGTTGAAAGAAGCAGAAATGGTGAAGGATATGAGAGTGTGACGGGATTGGGAATAACACTAATGTTACATTCTGAAAAGATAGGTGGTTACTCAATCTTCTTTGAAGGAATCTCACCCTACACTATTCTTAATAGATACTGACCCAGCGTCAGCAGCTGCAAGCAACAGAGAAGGCAACATCTGGGACAAAAACTTCAGAAGGAATTTGCAAGACTGGGAATTTGTTGAGCTCTTTGATTTATACAATCTTCTGGAAGGATACTCAGTAAAATCCCAGATCCAAGACAGTCTCAAATGGAATCGCTCAAGCAAAGGAGATTACACCGTCAAGGTAGGTTACAGCAGACTCAACAGTCAAAGTCCTCTAACTGACTACTGGCCTTTGGAAGCTGATCTGGAAGACTAAACTCCCCCCCAAAAATCAAATGCTTCATCTGGACAGCTCTTCTAAATGCCACTCTCACTCATAACAATCTCAAGAAGAAGGGCTTCCAGATAGTGAATAGATGCCTTATGAGCCATCTCAAGGAAGAGATGATGAACCACTTGTTTTTACACTGCCCTGTGGCAGTAGAGATATGGTCCATCTATTTTGCAGTTTTTGGCACTAGCTGGTCAACACCAGCTACACTAAAAGATGCAGTTGAAAGTTGGAGCTCATGGAAAGTGGATAAATCCATCAAGAAAATCATGCAACTGGTACCAGCAGGTATTTTGGTGTATATGACTGAAGAGAAACAACAAATATTTTGATGAGACTTCAACTCCAAACTGATATTTGAAATCTAAAAGTCTAATAAATTGTTTTAGTTGGAGCAACCTTTCCCCTATAAATGATGTTATTTGCCTTTTAGATTTCATTAGCTCTCTTCTTAATGGCCTAGTAGCCTTGAGTTTTTTGCTATAGAGTTTAACTCCTAGATCTTATGTTTTTCGTAGTAACTGGAATTATCACCTATTTTACGTTGTGACTCTCTTGCATCTTCTTAATACCTTTTAATACAATCACTTCATCAAAGAAAGGATAAGAGAGTGTGGTGGCTTGGTTGTAAAGGGTTATGAAGATTGGACATTGGAGCAGCAGTGGTGCTTATTGCGTGACGAATGGAGCAATGGGTCTTGTGTTACATATTTGTTGAAGAAGATTGGAAATGGCTTTAGGAATGTGGTCCGGTGGTTGTACTGTTCTTGTTTAAATGTGAAATGATGGAGAGTTAACATGGTTCCTATGCGTAAAAAGGGGGTATGGTGGACATTCTCTTTTCTTTGGAGAATGGTAACCTGTTCATTTATATATCCTCAGGTATACTACATCAATGTAGTCCCCCTTCCAAAACATATTACAATCTAACAGACTCAAAGAAAAGCTACAAAAGATAAATTCTTAACTTTTTCTTTCATCTCACGCGCTTTCTAGACAGTGCAAACACTGGCGCATGCAAAAAAAGGTGGTATCACTACCACTTCGAACTAATTTAAGAGGGGTAACAGAAACCTCACAAAGTTGAGGTGTGTAAGTTAGAAAGACCAAAAAAGTTGGAGGGGTATTTATATATATCCCTTTAGTCAACAATGTAATTTAACTTGACTCTATTTAACTAATGTAAAATGGCCAATGATTATTATGTAATTAAGACTTTATTATTATTCCAAATTAATTAAATAATCATGGTTTATAAGTTACAGAACTTCATTGATGGGTGCTAAGATGTGCTTGCATTATTGGAAGACTCAACATGGATATGGCAACGTTTTTGGAGGAATTCAAGAAATATAGCCTCTCTTATTTTGATCACAACACCAATGTTAGGTATAAAGTCTCATAACAAACCTGCAGTATCAGGAAAAATGCCAGCCCTTAATTATTTTTTAAAATATAAATTCCAAAATATTATTAGTAGTTCTAGCACCCCTAATAGCTCATTTATTGAACCATCAGATGTGGCCAATTTGGTCATGTTTATAAATGAGAATATTTTTACTTGATTAAATAAAACAAAAAAAAATTGGTTACTTTTGATTTCCACTTAAAAAGGACAAAAAGAAACGAGGTAAACCAAACCCTCTGAAACGAAATAAGCAAAGATAACATGACATGTACAAAGTACGAAAATGCAGTTTTTTCAGTTGTGCATTGAACAGCAGAAAACTACAACATACCCAGTGTCGTCCAACAAGGTGGGGTATGGGAGGGTAGCATACACTCTACCCATTACTTTAAGTAGAGAGGTTGTTCCCTATAGAACCTTGGCTCAAAGGAAATGGGTCAAAAGCAGTCAAAGAAAAGAAGTAACTGAAGTACAAAAAACAGAAGATAAAAACAAAATAGCAGCTAGTAATTGAACAAAAACTACAACAAAACAATACGCTAATCCAGGTACAAGGAATCAATTGATAGTAACAGAAATTAAGGAGCAATAGTACAACTAGCAATATGAATGGACGGCAAGACAACACACTACTATTTACCAACCTACTACCCTAATTCGTGTCCTCTACACCCTCCTATCTAAGTTCATATTCTCGATAAGCTGAAACATCATCACGTCCTGTCTAATCACCTCTTCCCAATATTTTTCAATCCACCTCTCCTAAAATCATCTATAACCAACCTCTCACACCTCCACACTAGGGCATTGTCTCTCCTTTTCACATGGCCAAACCATCTCAACCTAGTTTTTCGCATCTTGTCCTCCACTAAAGCCACTCCCACCTTATCATAGATGTCTTCATTCCTAATTCTATCTCTCCTAGCATATCCACATATCCATCGCAACAACCTCATTTCCACAACTTTCATTTTTTGATCTTCTGAATGTGAGTTTTTTGACATTCCACCGCATACAACATAGTTGATCTAGTCACCACTTTGCAAAACTTGCCTTTTAAATTCTTGGTGATACCTTCTGATCACATATTAATCTCCTCATTTCCTTGGATAACAAACTCCATATACTTGAAAATTCCACTCTTTTGGATAACCTGGGTATTGAGTCTTACTTCCATGTCGATCTCATGAATTACGTCATTAAACTTATAGTCCAAGTAATCTATCTTGGTCCTACTCGACCTCAACTCTTTCGGCTCAAGGGTCTCCAAACAGCAGAAAACTATTCTGAAAATTTGTATCTGCTACTCATCAAAATTGACATAGGCGCACCACAATGAATATTGATGTATTACCATGGAACGATTTTTTTGGACTACCTAGTAAAACCTACGTACAAATTACCTTCCCCTGACCCCACTTGTGGGATTACATCAGGTATTTTGTTGTTGATGATGACTTTTTTTTTTTGGGGGGGGGGGGGGGGGGGGTTTCCCAAAGAATGATCTTTTTTTTTTTTTTT
>JBCEWC010012285.1:0-15977 GCA_038996855.1 Solanum aculeatissimum
GCATTGGAGTACTCAAAATAATATTTTTTTAATCATAAATCACTTAGTATATGAGACTATAAATATGTTGATCAAGATTTTTTTAAAAAAAGAACTTGAATGTGTTTTTTATAATATGAGCAATAAGAGTTGAAAATCTTAACTCTAGACCTTAGTTTTTAAAATTCTATTTTTTTTTCATAATACCTAATTTTAATCAAAACACCAAATCTTCTTACCTTATTTTTGTTTTTTGATTTTGTGAAGAATAAACTTGATGATTGATCTTTGATTAGAAAAAGAAGAGATGTCGTTCAAGATTTTAAAAAGAGGGCAAAGTGAAATAGTATTTTTTTAGGTTTAAAAAAAGAGAACAAAAGTTCTTATTAGAAGTGAAATAGTAAAAATTTTAAAAAAGTTAGAAGGGCAAAAGAATAGTCAAAAGGAAAAAAAAACTTTAAAAACCCTTTAAAATCAACATATTTTATTAGGAATAGGAAAAGGTAAGTTGGAACTTGGTAATAAGAAAAAAAGTTTGTGAAAAAATAAGTAAAAACGTGTATTTTAAGGGGGAAAAAATTAGTGCTGCCAGTGGGATTCGATCCCGCATCTGGCACGTATATTTTAAGGGTTTAAAAAATGATGCTGCCAATGGGATTCGAACCCTCGTCTGGCAGCTCGCGCAAGCTTTCAAAGCGCAATCAAAACCAAAGCACCCACAGAACATATTGTTCATTAGGTGCTTTTCCTAATCTTTATACAATTTTTTCATATTTTCTATATAAATACACAAAAATATTTTTGGGGTCAATGGGTGCTCGAGCACCCGGGACGCAACACGTAGATCCGCAACTACTTGACGATCAGTTTTAAAAGCAGGGGCATTCTAGTCCTTTCCCCACTCATCCTAGTCTAAAAATCTGTCGTTTTGAGGGTGTTTTCGACTCTATATCAGTTCCTAAGCGTGATTTTTAAATCATTTATGTTAATTCATCTTAAGAATTAAGACTAAGAAGAAAAGGAAAAGTCAGAGTTTCAAGAGAATCTTATGAGTTCTTCCAAGCTATTCTAGAATTCAAATCTTCCAAGTATGTAAGGCAACTCATAGCGTTGGACTAAGATCATCCACGCGCCTCACATGTTAGTTCTTCGTATGTAATTGAGTTCGAGTAGAGTTTCACCCTAATTCTTGAATTCTAAATGAGTCAATTCCTCTTCCATTGAGTTGGATATATTTATACATTGAGATTTTTTTTTATTTCTTATATTACTGGAATCATCGTTCGCGGATGCTTTCCCATGAACCCTAATGAAGTTGATGATTATGACTTTTCTATACATTGTTTGATGTTGAGATTGATGGGTTTTCATGCATTAAATAAAAATATTATTTTAAAAATCAAGGTTTTGCATGTTGAGAGTAACGATGATGATTTTTCTATGCATTGATGAAAGAGTAATTTAAACTAACATTATATATGTATTTTATTGAGTCCAAAAGATTATAATTTGAGGAAAATATTTTGATGAAATGATGCATGTTTTGATGAGTTTTAATAAAATTGAGCATTGAATTTAAATAATTTTTTGTGTAAATATTTGTCGAGGATGTATATAATTTTCAAAATATATTTATTTATGGAAGATGATGATGATGATGTTTGAGATGAGTTTGAATGAGTTTTAAAGAGAATGTTTTGGGAGTAGTATTGAGCATCGAGTTGGGTAAGAGTATAACTATCTCAAACCCCATAACTACGTTGCCAGCGCAAGATAGTTGTGTCGTTAATTCGGCGACTCTTGTCCCAAAAAGATGGACAAGGATTGTGGATCCAGAGAGAGAGTTGAGCGTCCTTACCTTGGCAAGTATTGGACGGACGTGGCAACAACATCACCTTCATTGTGTATCACCTACTACGGCGGGGGGAGTGTTTTTGCATAACTGATTTGACTGACTTGCATGCTAGTGTTTCTTTTAGGAGCATTATTTTACTATACAAATCTTGCATGTTTTACTGAGTTGAGTTAAGTATCCTGAGCTGAGTTGATGATTGAGTCGAGTCTCTTGAGTTGAGTTGAGTCCCTTGAATTGAGCATCTATGATTGTTCCCTTCTTTTTTGTCATTTTACATATTAGTATATTCCATGTATTGATGTGTATTTGGGTCTGCATCGTTAATGATGCAAATAGAGGTGATAGAAGACTTTAACAAATGCATCGTTAAGGTCCAACTTTTTACTTTCAAATTTGGTGAGTCCTCTTTGCTATCCGAAGGAGCCTTTTTCTTTCTTATATTGAGTAGTCATAGTTATTTCTTTGAGGTAGCCGGGAGCTTATCTTGTCACCTTCTAGATTGGATAGAGGCTTCATAGATATTGAGTAGAGTTGATTGATTGTTATCGATGTTTCAATCCTTGTTCATTAGAAACCTATTATTTAAAGAGACCCAGTATTTATTTAAATTGATTGTCTTTTTTGAGTTCTTTCTTTTGTTGTTGAGTATAATGTGACGGTGAGACTAAGTGGTTTGCTTGAGGACTAGCAATAGTATCTGAATGTCAGTCACGCTAAGGATACCCTCCCAGGACGTGATAGTGTAATAGAAAAAAATTGTTCAATCTTGATTTGTCAAAAATGATAAGTAAAGGTGAAAAATCAAATCAAAAAATTTTAACAACTAAAAGTGAACGGAGAAAATATCATTGAT
The DNA here is from genome assembly GCA_038996855.1 of Solanum aculeatissimum. NCBI lineage: Eukaryota > Viridiplantae > Streptophyta > Magnoliopsida > Solanales > Solanaceae > Solanum > Solanum aculeatissimum. The sequence goes on from JBCEWC010012285.1 coordinate 2,688, forward strand.
CTAAAATATGAACGGACTTTTTAAATTATTATAGACAACATCACCAATAAAGAAAAATAAGTATTTATAATAATAATTAAAGGGTTAACGACGCTTTTGATCCCTTAAGTTTTGGTAAATTATGATTTTAGTTCTTATGGATTATGATATCTCACAAAACACATTTAGTCTTCAATTAGTTGAAATATGCATTTTTTAATTCTTATGTTTGTAAATATTTATCATAATTATTACCCCATATATATATTTTAATTTATTTATTTTATTCTACGTTTTAGTCTTTGTCTTTCTTAATTTGATAACATTAATCACAAAATTATAGAATATTTAATAAAGAATCCTAAATCGTATAGGATTAAGCAAATTTTAAAGATTATTTAATAAAGAATCCTAAATCGAACAGGATTAAACAAATTTTAGAGATTATAAATCCTAAATTGTTTAGGATTTGGCAATTGTTTTCCTACTTCTAGTCAAATTAGGTCATGTATGTGTACTATAAATACGTGTATTAATTGTTATTACGAGATTGTGAAATAAAAAATTATTGCTAGCTATTGTATACAGCCATCCATCATGGATAGAAGCTTCAAAGAATGGAAAAATTACAGGGTTCTTTGTGGTCATTCAGGTTGGGTAAGATCAGTTGCAGTCGATCCTAGTAATAGATGGTTCTCTACAGGTTCCGCAGATCGTACTATAAAGATATGGGATTTAGCAAGTGGTAGACTAAAGGTCACGTTGACAGGCCATGTTGGGCAAATAAGAGGTCTTGCTATATCAAACAAAACCATAAACATGTTCTCTGCTGGTGATGATAAGGAAGTTAAATGTTGGGACCTGGAACAGAATAAGGTGATTCATAACTTCCACGGCCATCTGAGTGGCGTTTACTGCTTAGCTCTTCATCCTATGTTGAGTGTTTTGTACACGGGGTCTAGGGATTGTGTATGCAGAGTTTGGGATATAAGGAGTAAGATACAAATTCATGCTTTATCTGGACATGAAAGCTCTGTTTCCTCTGTTTTGGCTTCGCGAATGGATCTTCATGTGGTTGTCACGGCGTCTCATGACTCAACCGTGAAGCTGTGGGATATAAGAAATGGTAAGGCGATGGCAACGTTAACTCATCACAAGAAAGCTGTACGCGCGATGGCTCAACGTCCTAAGGGAAGGTATTCGTCTTTTGCTTCTGCATCAACAGATGGTAATATAAAAGAATTCAAACTTCCGGAGGGGCAGCTTTTACGTGATATGGTTCCACACCAGACGAGTATGATCAATGCAATGGCGGTGAATGAGCAAGGTGTAATGGCAACAGGAGGTGACAATGGGAGTTTGTGGTTTTGGGATTGGATAAATGGTCACAATGTTCAACAAGCGCGAGGGAAGGTTCAACCAGGATCGTCTATGGATGCTGAGGCTGCTATATATGCTCTCGCGTATGATGTTACTGGTACGCGACTTATCAGTTGTAACGCTGATAAGACCATAAAGATGTGGAAACAGGATTAAATTCCTATGACAGATTGCTTTATTTGGTTTTCTGTTTTTGTGTTGGAAAAGTTTGGTTCTTTAATTTGTAATTTACTTTTAGTTGTTATAGGCTATTTGCCTTTTCTTTTCTACGTGAAGCAATAATGGAAACTTCACTTACGCTTTTTGTCTCAATTTATGTGGTGATATTTGAATTTTAAAGGTCAAACGAGTTTTTCGTTAGGAGAAATTATCACTCCTATTGTCTAATTAGACAAGAAAGTTGAACCAGAACTCATTTTAGACAGCAAGTTCATGTAACTAACGTGGCCTCTTTGCTTCTTACAATTGTAAGTTGACTAGTTATAGTGCATGGTTGAAGGATCTGACAGGGTTGAGTTTCCGTTTGTTGAAGGATCCGAGCAACATAGATTGAAATTAAGGGTAGAGGAAGAATTTGAGATGTAGAAAGATCAACTAACTTTTTGCTTTTTGTCATGTTTCACTTTGTTGAAAAACTACAAGTTAGGATATTGAACCAGATCTAGCTCATATTATGTACTCCCTCTGTCCCAATTTACACGATGTAACTTGACTATGCACAGTGTTTAAGACGTATAAGAAAACATGTGTAAGACAGAGGGAGTACTTAACATGTCACATAAATAAGTCTATAAAAACGCGGAAAGGCTCATTGCTAGTCGAGTTCAGGTATATTATCAAGAACAGGCTTCCATCCTTTACCTTGATCAGTACTATAATCATCGATACCAAAACTCTTAACGTTGTTTGTGATTATTTGTTCCTTCTGAACACGACGTTGCGCGATGTGATCAAGTGTTATTGATCCTCCTTCTTCAGTACTCATCAACAAAGCTTGAAGCTCTTTTTTACTAATGACAAGTTTAATCCTTACAACATCTGTTTTTGGCTTAGTTTTTTCTTCAACTAATTGATCATCAGCAAATTTGACCTTCTTTTTTCTAGCTGGTTTTGGTATAGGTAATATAGGCAAAAGATAGTAAATTTTTCCACCAAGCATGTCATCATTTGGTAGAAGATTTTGATTAATGACTTGAAGGGAATTAGCTATTACATGACTAGGAAATTGTGATAAAATTTGATGGACTTTGATGGGAGATTTGTATTCAAGAATTTTCCCATCTGTTTTTATCACTTTGACAACTTTTTCTTGAACAACTATGCAATTTCCCATTGTTGTGTTTGTGTAGAGATATGTGTAAAATTAAGTTGGCTTTGATATGTTAAGGTTGGTTTGGAATTTGGAGGAGCATAGGTGGTGTTCTTTATATAAGGAAAATGAGGTAACATAATTGCAAAATATTACCACTTTGGACCCCACCTAGTTGATTTTTGTTGATTGTGCAACTTGAGCAATAAGGGTTAAATAGCGGCAAAGCCAGAAATTTAACTGTTTCTATGTATAAAAAAAAAAAAATTATCGTGTTTGCACCTTATAATTTTTGGACAAAGGAAGAGATTGGATCCTGAATTTGAATCTCTATATATTCAATTTTTATTTTTTTAATTTTGAATTCATTGTATTTGAAATTTTTTGAGTTCAGATATAAAATTTATTTGCAATTGTAGTTAATACGTAAATCTATACTCCATGATGAGAGTATTGCATTCGCCTCTAGATAAAGAGGATTCATTTGAACCTCTTTCATTACCTTTAATTTAGCTCATGTGAAAATGTAAATACCTTATAAATTTAGCTCAGAAAGGACAATATTATAATCCGATATTTAGAATATCCTTAATAATTGTGATATCTTTCAATTTTGTCCATCAAATGAGTTTGCAAATTAGAGATTATGGCTGTTATTAGTTGTTAATTACTGTGGAAAAATCCACCTTAATTTGTTGGGATTGTGGTGGGTTCTTACCAGACACCACATATATTTACTCCATTAAAATTGAGTTAAGAGCCAGTAAGACCACTAAAAGCCATTTGGTAATACAAGTGGTTGACTACTAATTACAATGAACCATTATAATTTTACACTCTTTATTGACTATTTGCTTCTTCTTTTTTCCTTAGTGGATTTTCTGCACAAGGTTGGTTTTATAGGTAAATAATAAAAATCTTATGTTAATTCTATTTAGCGAAGAATTAATGGTGAATTATTAAAAAAAGATAATTTAATTAGCTAAAAACTATTTTGCGATGGATTAACTGGAGATTATCGATAAATTTCGTAGCTAATTCCCCCTTTTCAACTAATTAAAATGTGTTTTTTAAATCCTTTCATATATGAAATATGTGATATTTAAAGTACTTTTAGAAATATACAACAATAACATATTCAGTTGAATCTCACAAGTGGGGTTTAAGGAGGATAAAATGTACGCAGACATTACCACTACCTTAGAGATAAAGAAGCTGCTTCCGAAAGACCCTCGTCTCAAAAATATCAGGTCTCAGTAATACCTATATAAATTTAAATTAATTTATTGATAATTGAATGATTTTAACACTTAATAATTTGTTGAATAAATCAGGTTTTATCCATCATTAATGCATATTACATCATTTTGGTGTACAATCAATTTAGTCTCCAAGTAGTGCACCATGGCGTGCAATTTTTAACCTACCAAATATTGATTGCTTTTATAACACTTTTTCATGCTTTATAGTTTATCCTCTTAATGTGATGATATATAAGGATTTATTTAAGACAAAAACTTCATTTTTTGACTTTAAAATAAAAATAAAAATAAAAATTGATGATATGAATATGATAGGGGCCCTACTTGAACATTGAAAAGATTGGAGACTACAAAATAAAATGCATCATAGAGGATTTTTTTTTAAAAAAAAAGGTAAACTAGTGCTTAGTGATGTCATCAATATGCAAATATTTTTTTAAAAAAATAAAAATTAGGGGGGTGGCTTGAGCATTGACAAATTATAAGAAAAAAATATAGTGAGAGGCGGATTCAAAACGTGAATATATTATAGTAGTGAATTTAAAGTGTTACTTATGAGATCACGAAGTTCACTTGTAGTTTTTACATATATATTAAAAAATACTGAATATGTATATAAATATCTGATGATAAATTCAATATATTATATATAGATATATGTTTACTTGAGATCGTTGTAGAAATTCATAAACTTTAGATCTTGAATCTGCTTTTTTAAATATTACAAACTCTAGTTCAATTTTCTATCACATATAATATCCATTCAATGGACTCAAAATCTATTATTTGCACTAGCTTAATTAGTGAATTTATAATATACACACATGCGCTTCTGCATGAAATTCATGTGAATTAAGTTATCTTTATCACATGAATTAGGGGTCTAAAATCTTGAGTAGATTGCCTATGGAAAGGAGCTTACTTCAAGATCTGACTATAAACTCGTCAACTTCTATGAAGAAGATGATGCAAAGAAGGCTCGAGAACTTGTTAAGAAAGACGCAAATCGAATTCAAATGAATCAAGTCTTAATACGAATATCAATTGAATATGAATGCTTGATATAAAATAATAGATTGCTAAAAGTTAAAGAGTTAAATATATGAATTTCAATTAATTGTTATGTACTCTTCTACTTAACTTGATTGCACCATATGACTTTAAATTAACTCACATTTTCCTCCCTCCATTTTCTTTTGCTAAAAACTATGATTATCAATTTATCGATATTAGTTTAAACTTTTTTAAAATTTGATAATAAAATATTTTGGTTTATGGTCTCACGATTCATTGCCATTAATCAAACTTGCAAATGCACGTGTATATATATGATAGAAGAACATCGAATATTGTAGTTAGGTTTTTATCGGTTATCATAACATTATATTTTAGGTTCTTGTCAATTATTAATGCTTATATTAAGTTAGACTGTCTATATTGTACCTTTTAGGATGTGAATAATCTTTCTCTAAATTCTACGTGAACGTGAAATGCTTTGTGCATCAAACTGTCTGTCAATGATAAGCTAAGTTAAAGGGCTTCATATTACAAAAAATATCTCTATGTAATCAATAAATATCCAGCCATTATAGTGATTATGTTAGGTATATATGATATGGTTTGCACTTTTCACTATTGTATCAAATTTTTTTTATTTTTATCTTTTTGGTTGTGGCTTCTTTTAGTTGGTTGCATTTTAATGTATCATCCATAGACATATTGCAGCAATGAGCATTTGCATAAAGACAAAGTACAATAATCTAAATATTAAGTTTGAGATATTTAGCACTCTAAATTTTATTTTATTTTATTGGGATTATGCAATATGACATTTCACAATTTTAATGGAAATCCAACCTCATGAGATATTTTTCCCCCATAACAGACAAAAATTGAAAGAGAGAAAAAATTTGATGACAAACTATAGTAACTTCAAGCAATATATATAGTTATAATTTTAATTATCTATAGCATTTTATTTAATTCTATCTAGTTAAGTGTTAATGAAATAATATATAGCTAGCTTTTGCATGGCGTCTAATTATTTTTATTTTGATCCTAGTTAAATTTAACAAATTATAATGATACTAGGGGATTGGTCTACACTATAAATTAGATGGTAAAATTAATAAGAATTGCTTGAGGAAGCAATCCATTTTAAAAAAAAAAAATATTATGAGGAACTTAGTTATTATTATTGAAATTCATTTCATCATGCATGTTGTCATCTTTTTTGTGAAGCAAGAAAAATGCATAACTTTCTTATAGTAAGACTTTATAATAAGATTATTAACGATTATTAGTATAAACAAATTCAAAATTTAAATTAACGTACGTAATGTCAATGGGTGAGAAGTACTAATATATGTGTTTGTGTGTATATTTTTTTTTTAGACGTCACTTATAAAATTATATTGAATATATTGTATGCGATGTGCCATGTAAGATGTGAAATTACATAAGTTCAATTTCGAAGGACAAAAATTAAATATCAACCTATTTAAAGGATCAATTTATTTTAAAAAAAGTTTGTGATCTATTAATTTATTAACTTAGCCTATTTTAACACGTTCAAATTCGTTTACGTAGATTTCGTTTGGTCTTGATATTTTTCAATTTACGGTTTTTAAAAGTTGTTGTTGGTATTTTTCAATTAACATCATGTATTTTTGTCTTATAGCATATAAATAAATAAATGAGATTTTCCTTTTAATATATTGCTTGCAAGATATTCTATATTCTAACTAAATCTTGTTATAAATATAATAATTAATACCTTTATTCATTGAAGAAGCCAAAATGAACAAGAAGAGTATAGAAGTGCTTTTCTTCCCTTTTTTGGTTCATGTGCTATAATTATTTACTAAAATCTTTTTTCACATCATTTTCATCATATTTGTGCGTAGTTTTAGAAATAATATAATACATAAAAATAACTTCAATGTCATTATTTATGAGCATCCGATAATAACAAAATAAAGAAAAGAAGCTCTAATTGATTTTTTTTCTTTCAAAAAAAGCAAATTCAACGTCCCCTTCAAGAATTAATAAGATTCTCTCTTATTTTGTGACACTCATTGATACAGGGCGTTTTCACATTAAAATGATTGACAAGTTTTTAGGTTTTTTGCAAATTTTGAAAAGAAACATACATAACATTTTATGTAATTTTACATCGAAAAAAGAAATTATAATAAAGTAAAAAAATTTATAAGATAAGAATTGTTTGAATTATAGTGAATAATATGTGTTATGGACTAGAAATTTTCTCATAAAGGGAATTATGAAATTTAGCTATCAAGATATGAATCTCAAATGGAAATTAACCTACTATTATAATAAAATATACTATTTTTATCAGACAAATATTCTCTTCTCATTTACAAAAAATGGAAAATGTCACCATCTCCTTTTTGTAACCCCACATTGGAAAAGAAGACATTTTTTAAATTAATTATTTCACTTTACTTTTTACCTGTTTGGAAAATATCAATCTTTTAATATTTTTTATTATTAAGATTTTTTATATTATATTAAAATTTAATTAATATTCATATTGAATTTATGCTTTAAAAGGCTTATTTTTCATGATAATGCTTCTACTAAATTCTTTATTATCAAGACTCGAATTTAAATTTTTTTAATTAAAAATTTAAAAAACTTAATCATTCCACGATAAATCATGTTAATTTTATTAAATTTTCCCCATTTGAAGACTGAGTGGACCATGGAGTCTTTTTTTATCTTGATATACTTGTAATTCATTTGTTGGGTGGCCACCGCCAATTAGACTTGTAATAATTATGAAGTCGTTACATTGACGATGTAAAAAAATTATTTTTAAAATAATTATAAATAATATTTACTTATAACCTAGATAAATAAAAATATCAAAAATATTATAACAAGATATATTACACTAGAGGCGTGAGGAAGTTCTTTATAATTTTTTCAGAAAAAATTTATATTATATAATATGTATTTAATTTTAAATATATAATATAATTTTTCGTCGAGTTAAAATACATCTAAGTGAGTCTCAGTGGGGAACAGGATTTGCAGTTGGCTGAGGTTCCCATAAATGACTTCCAATTTTTCTAGTTTTTATTATCACAAAAATATAACTTATTCCATTCACATTTTCAGTATATTCATTATTTATATTTACCTAATCTGTAGAAATATAAAATATAATAAAAAATTAGAAGCGAATTCATGATTTAAATTATATAGTATATATTTTTTATAATAATTTAAATAGATATATAACAATAATTAGGTGTACGACTAAATATTTATAGTTAACAAATTTTCTAATATAAATATAAAGTTTGTATAAAAATTATTGGATTCATGTGAGCTTATAGATGATACTCTAGATCCTTCCTTTCGACAAATTATATGGAAAATAATTTCTCAGATGAGAACTCAACTTTTATTTTCTCTAAAATTACCAAGTGATTTATCACGATTAAAAAAAATTATTTGACTTTATCTAATTGAATATTTGCCATAGAAAATGTATCATTCGTTTAATTCATATCGATTTTCAGTGAAATTTTAATCAGAATTAGATAATTTTTTTTGCTTATAAAAAGTAATTTAAATTTTCATCATTAATATTTCTAAAATATAGTTGAGTGACTTTATTCGTTAGAATTTCTTTTTTTTTTTTAGTGACTTTGGTATAAAAAGAATTGAATGTTCGTTCATGAAATTAACATGATACTATCCTCTTTGGTATATTAACAGAATACAAGATTAATACAGCCTAATAAAAGTAGTTCCTAATTTGTCTGCTCTAATAGCTTCTTGAACAAACAAAGAAGGAACTAATAAGTTGTCAAAATAACAAAATTTCTTCTTCCCTTGTTACATCGTCAATCTATAAATCTGCTATCACGTTTTGCTCCCTATCGCAATATGTGTATACTCCTATATAAGACTATGGAAAGTTGGAAATGCAAAAACTTGGAAGAAGGAGTTCAAGCTCCGATGGGCAGAATTATCAGATATTTGTATTGAACTGCACGCAAACGGACCTGAACACTACCATCATATGCTAGTGATCTAGTTCATGTATAATATCAAGAACAGGCTTCCATCCTTTGCCATTAATTATACTTTCATCAACAATATTAGTAGTAGTATTCTTGATCATATCATCAACTTTGATTAATCCACCTTCACTAGTACTACTCAACAATTCTTGCAACTCTTTCTTGGAAATGACAATTTTAACCCTAATTACCTCTTTCTTTTGGTGATCATTAGGTTCTAATAATTCAACTTGATCATTTCCAAACTTGACCTTCTCATCATTTGCAAACTTGACCTTCTTTTTCACTTGATCATTTGCAAACTTGACCTTTTTTTGGGATGATTTTGGAGGAGGTAAACTAGGCAAAAGATAATAAATTTGGCCACCTAGCAAATCATCATTTGGTTGAAGATGTTCAATGACTTGAAGGGAATTAGAAATTACATGACTAGAAAAGTGTGTTAAAATTTCATGGACTTTGATGGGAGCTTTGTATTCAAGAATTTTCCCATCTGTTTTCATCACTTTGACAACTTTTTCTTGAACAACTATACAATTTCCCATTGTTGGTATATTGAACAATGCTTGTGTTGTTTGGAGTATATAGTTGTGTTTGCTTTTTATAAAGAAATGAGGTTTGTAAATACCCCTTGGAATAAGGAATATTACAAGTATAACCTTAGCACTTTTGGACCCCACTTTGTTATTTTTAGTTGATGTGTAATTGAGTACTTATAATAGGAGTTTTGACATATTTCTTCATTAATATGATTTTTTTGGTTGATGTGTAATTGAGTGGACGGATTCAGAATTTTGATTTGATTAATTCAATATTTAAGTTTTTATTGTTAATAGTTTTGATATTATGAATTCAAAATATAATATTTGTTAAAAATTAAGTAATTATCGATCCATGAATTTATATTTTATGTTAGAAATGATGAATTTCGTTGAATTTATTGTTAACGTGCTTCATCCGTCAGTATTTGTAATTAAAGCCAATTGGCCAAAAAAAGGACATGCTAGCTAGCTAGTTTACTTATTCCCTTTTTTTCCTTCCGAACCAATATAATAGTGTTACTATTTACTTGTGCAAAGAAAATAAATATTCAGTCTAATTAAACTTAAAAAATTAGCTCAAAAAAGTGAGAATTATGCAAAATCATAGAAAGAGATAACAATTTATCCCTTCAACAGAAATGAAACGTTATATGTAATATGTCTTTTGCCCCCCAAAACATTATGACTCGACCTTTCCGTCCTAGTGATGAAGATCTGGACAACTCGCCAATTAAGTTGCATCCCACTTGTTGCACGCTCAAAATTATGTATAAAGAGTTGACAATATTACATAGATATCTTATCGAAAACTTAGCTCATGAGGTGACGACTTGATAGCGCCTGTCATTCTTCAACCAACTTGCAATGCTATCACAACTTGTACATTGATAAACCATATGCATCATAAAAGAAAAATAAGATGAATTACACATAGATTTGACTTAGTGAAACTTATTTGTCCTCTCATGGTTAAAACAAGAATGTAACACTAGTAGGACCACTAAAACATGCAATTGCAAGTGGTTGACTACTATGCACCATAAATTGGTACAATTGCCTTATTGGTACTTCATTGACTCCTCTTCTATTGCACAACCAATTGACTATTAATTTTCTTGTTTATTTTTGACATATGTGGCTTCTATTTTGTGTGCAAAAAACTCGTTTTGGCATCTAAAGATATCATTGCTTTTCTCATTTTCATTTGTGATATTTTAATTTGTTAGAACTATAGAAATAGTTGATCTTGTTTTTTTTGTTTATTTATTTACTTTTTCTAATACAAGCACATCTCACTTTGGTTACGATATTGGCAAAGGAATAAAAATTCATCTTGACACGATTTGATCGGTGATGATATATGAGTTTGACTCATGTTATGAGTTTATATGAACATAATCACAAACAAAACTAAGATCGCGAGTAAAAGAACTGATTCATTTTTCATTAAATTTCAAACCGTGCGTTTGAAAATTTTTGAATTATTAAAAAAATGTGCATAATCTTTACTACTATTAAGTAATGCATGAACATGGACTTGAGTTAATCAAGTCTTAAGTTGTGTGGTCCATCTAACTATTAACTATATTAACTAATGGCTAATTAAGCCACCTCTTCCAATTTGCTAGGTTTAATTTATCAATCGATTAATTATCTCAAATAAAATGTTGATTAAAAAAAGATTTATTAGTGGCATGTAATTATAACTTTACCATTTTGGACTTTAAAAATTATCAATTAACCACACTTTTCAAGATTGATCCACACGCTTGAAAATGTATTTGATGATATGTAAGATGCTATTATATCTATGTTCATATTATATATTTTTTAATATTCTTGATATATTAATCATAAGAATAGTTTAAATTTTGAAAAGTTAGTTTGTCGAAATTACTAACTTTCAAAATCAAATAAAAACATCATCAAATTAAGCTAGGAAGCAATGGTAAATATTTTTCCATTCTTAATCAGAAATCTCAAATTTGTCTTTTACTATAAAATTGTCTTTAGTAAAAAGCTCTTGACCCCAAGTGATTTGAGAGATATAGCTTCTATCACAACGTTCAGTTTGTAATGACTTTCTTACACAAATTCAAATTAGTCGAGTCTCAAAATAGATATTAACTGAACCCCTAACGTGTTTTGAAATATGTAGTTCCTACTATGATGTTCAATCTATTTGTAGTCATTCTTCAATACGAATTCAGATTAATCGAGTCTCAAAATCAATATGGACGTTGAGTGATTTGAGAGATGTAGCTCTTACTGCTATCTTCAATTTATTTACAATGACTTTTTGGCGCGAATCCAAATTACTTAAGCCAAACAAATATTGAATACTAAATGATTTATTTTTTAAAAATAAATAAAATAAAAGGAGACATGAATGTGATTTGAGGCCCACTTGGACTTAAAGAGATTGGAAAATACAAAAAGTGAATGCATAGTAAACAAGTGCTTGATGATGTTATGAACACGCAAAATCCCTACATTCTTAGCTCCCACAACCTCCCATTTAAAGCATAGGAGGCTTTTAGGGGAGTCTAAGTCTAAGAAATATAGGAATATATATATATTAGATGTCGAGTAAATATTTACGTAATCTTCTTCTATTCAAAGAAATGATTTATCGAAATAATGAGTTATCATTGATATTGGCATATCTGAGATCTCCAAATACTTCGGAGTTCCTTTATTCAATCCTTTTCCTTTTTCTTGTTGCTAGATATCTCGTTCGTACACATTTTATCTTTGTTTTTCGAGCCTCTAGTGAGTTACAAACAGAGTTCGAAAAGGTCAAATCTTTGATGATTCCATCATCTATGATTGATTCGCAAAAACTTCTGCATAGGTATCTTACATCTAAATTGAATTCTTTCTGATTAATTTTTTTTTCTAGTTGATATAGTTATTAGGTGGACCGCGTATATATAAATGCTGTAACTAATTAATAATGGTTGGTCATCAATGTGATTATTATTATATATAGGCTAGCTATTTTTTTAATTTATAATTTTATATATTTTTCATTAATGCGAAAAATAAGTTATAGCAAATGTTTTGCGTCCTAATTAATAATCTAATTCTCCGTAATTACTCCAAAAGAGGTTGACAATAAGATATTTCATGATCAGGTGTTGACATATAATTAAATAAATTGAAGTATCGATGTGATTAATTAGAGCCTTTTTCTTTTTTTTTATAAACTATGCATAAGGGAAGGGAAAATTAACGAGTAAGAGGATTTCAAGATGGTGAATTGAACCTTCGCCAATAAATAAATAGATATTCAATCAACTAAACTATACTAAGATTTTCCAATGAATCAGATCGATCATAATCCAAGTTCAATTTTTTGAATCAATAAGGTGTAGATATTATTGCAATCTTCAATTCTTCGTCTTTTGACGTATCTCTTTCTTTCAAATATATTCACATCTACAAAATGTCGAACCGTCCTCACGTTGACTACACCGCACAAAATCAAGAGGATCTTTGATTACATCTTGGCATGGTTTGGCACATTGCTTATCAGGTCCATAAATGGAACAAATATTAAATCCAACATCAAGAAAACATAGTTTTCCATGTACCATTGGAACAATTCTCTTATCTGCATTCACAAATTAATAACATATTCAGTGTAATCTCATAAATAATGTCTGATTGTTACATAGGCTTTATCTGTATCTCGCAATATATATATATATATATATATATATATATATATATATATATATGTGTGTGTGTGTGTG
>JBCEWC010012286.1:0-15976 GCA_038996855.1 Solanum aculeatissimum
TACAGAACATGAAAGAAACAGGCACATATACTGTCTCCATAAGCTAAGGCTAAACGTTCCTAAGTACCAATATGTATGTTCCAGCTCAACTTCATCCAGAATAAATAAGCAAAACATTTGTATATGCAGTAGTGATCAATAAAAAATATATTTCATGTCTCTTTCCCACTCCGGTCTATCTCGTGAAACACCAAATCCTTCAAAAGAAAGTACAACTTCAGATGATGAATTAAATAATAAATTGAGCAGAACTTTTTGCACATCAAAATGCATTAGATCAATGTCAAAGAAACTACAACTAACCATTGTCATCCACCTTAACATAACAGGTCCCAATGCCTATAGCAACGCATACCTGGTGGAAAGCGGGTTAAGTTCAATCACGGAGTACACTACTTATAAGAATAACAAACTTAAAGAACAGTCCTATAAGTCTCATGGAAAAAAGAAATAGAGTTGTAATATACGAATAGAACATCATACTAAGAAAAAAAAGTATTTCCTCCATTTAAAAAAGAATGATCTGGTTTGACTTGGCATGACGTTTTTAAGAAGAAAAAAAAGTCTTTTCAATCTTGTGGTTCTAAATTTAAATTATGTTAAATGTAACAAAATATCATTTAATCTTGTGGCTTTAAACATGTCACGTGGAAAATTGACATTAAAGTTTTGCCAAAAAAGGAAATAAATCATTCTTTTTGGAAAATACCAAAAAAAGGAGGTCATTCTTTTTTAAATGGAGGGAGTATATCAATTTTCATGTAAAGCATATGACCTCGTCATCAGAAGTAGCAAACAAAGGAACATAAGAATTTATTGAAGAATCTCACCAATCACTGCCTTTTGTGCAACTAGCCTAAGTGATTAAAACTGTATATAAGCACGACTTGTCATATTCAGCAGCCCACCTCTATTGATCCTCAAAACATTAACAAAATCAGAAATCAAAAAATTCCGCATTCTCTTACATGGCACAATTTTCAATTTTTAAGAAACAAACAAATTCAAAAAGTCTAGCCCATTTTAAACCAAAAAAGTCTAGACTATGTAAAGGAAAATGGCCACCGAGTGTGTTTACGAAAGTCTATCCAGTCAAGTGTCTTCGTTTAAAATACAACAACTCACAACTTCTTATAATTAATTAAACTACTAAAAAATCATAACTTCTTATAATTGAACTACTAAAAGAATTCCATTCAATACCTAGTAAAGTCATAAAGAATACATTGAAAGGGTAAAATCATCGATGGCACCAGCATCGAGGCTATTGAAAACCAACTCCTCAATGAGCCCTGTGAAATCATACAAGATAACCCCCTGACCAAATCGAGCCCCAAATAGCCTCACGCATTCGCTTAATGCTCCCCATCACCCTAGGAAAGTAGAAACAAATTCTTGAACATGCACATGCTATGCGGCAGGAATTACAAGCAATTTTTTTTGAGACGGTAAGAATTTGTATTTCTATTTCGAAAAAAGATAAAACCTGCCACCACATGTTATAGGAACAAATTACAGAGATCCTAAGACATTCACAACTGAATCTGGATCTTCCATATACTCCTTTTTACACCAAAAGTGAAACAAAACAAGAGAATTCATTCTCATCTTCTGGAAGGTGTTACTCTTATTCTGAAAACATCTGAGGTTCCTTTCTTGCAACTTTGACCACCAGATACAAGCAGATATGATTTTCCATCTTTCCTTGTGACCCGAGATGTTGGCATAGCTGCTCCATAACTTCAGCGTTTGAGTTACTCTCCTTGGCATCACCCAATTTAGTCCTTTTGTATTGATGAATAGGTCCCACAGCAGGTTAGTGATTTTACAGTGAAGAAAAAGATGAGTCACAGTCTCAGCCTCTTCTCCACATAGGAAACATTTGGGGCTCAGATGGATAACCCTTCAAAAGATTTCTTGAATTTCTTTGTATAATGTCAATATAATTCTAAAAGTTACAAATTTTTTGATTTCCTTAAAATATGCTTTTAAGAAATTTCAAAAAGCCAACAAGTTCTGCATGCTACAATTCCAAGAAAATCTGACAATATCCAGTTCTCGAATTTTCCTTCGTTTTCAATGGATAGAAGAAAACCTGACGATATCGGCGGCCGGAAAATTGATTTAGGGTTTTGATAGAGCAGCAATCCGGTGGAAAAGATGCGCCGGTAGCGTAAGAAAAGATGCCAACATATTCTTGAAAACTACAATTTCTTTGATTTCCTAAAAATATGCTCCAAGGAGTACCCACGTGACTTCAAAAAGCAAACAAGTTCTTGATTTTAACGCAAGACAATGGGAATGTCGAGTTCCAAGATAATCTAATTTAGGGTACAGCGAATGGAAAACTAACAAGATAATGGGAATGTCCGTGATAATGTGAGAATATCAAATTCTCGATTGGCAAGATAATCTGATTTAGGGGTTCAACCAATTCCCGAATTCTAAGCGTTACTTGAGCAGATTGATCGGCCGGAAAATTGATTTGGGGTTTTGATCGGACAGCAACCCAGTGGAGTATTCTTAAGTTGCGCTGGTGACTTCTAAAATGAACGGGTGGGTGTTACTTTTATAGTTTTTAAACACGCTTAAAATTCACGCAATATCAAAATATAGACGCTTAAAAAGAGTCTATTCTTGTTTTTAACTTTTTGACTCATTTATTTTTTAGTGAAAATTTCAAAAGGTATTACAAGATATATTTTATATTATCTATTTTTTACATTAATAATAAAAATCATAAACAATCTATATAACTTCAATTATTTTAAAAAATATAAATAGTGTTATTTGATTTTAATTGATGCAATCTTTAATTTTCTTAGTAGCGATAAGAATGAAGCCAAAATCTCAATACATATCCGTAGATATACTAAAAAAAATTCTTAAAAGTAAGATATATATTTTAATGCAAAGTTGTGTTTTGAATTAGAAGTCGAATTCTACTGAATAATTTGAATAAATTTAATCTAAATATACATTTATTATAACTCTTTAAATTCTCACATTTAAGATCAAATTTAATCAATTATCTTATGTTATATCTTTTTTTAAAAAAAATTATATAGTGTAAAAATAAAATAATAATTCAACTTTACACTTTGATACTTTACTCGTTTAATAATACATGATGATATTTCTCATATTTATCCATGATAATTTCTATCGTAAATATGTCACACAACTCAAATTTCTCATATTTCAAAATTAAAATAAGGTAACTTACAATATGAAATGTAAGGTCATTTAGAGTATAACAAAAAGGGAGGACAAATATAATATTAAATCTTTATTAATAATTTAATTTTAAATTATCCTTGTTATCAATAATTTAATCAAAAATTATTTGTTCAAATAAAATATTCATTCAAACGGTGAAAGTATTATCAAGGAAGGTCTTGACCCAAACCAAAAAAAGTTATGCTTAGATGATGATACTGATGATTCATATTCCTTTATAGCTGATAAAAGTTATGCATCTATTAGTAATGTAATAATAAGTTAAAGTGAAAATTTATGTATTAAAAAGTAAATTGTCTATTATTGATTTGGTACAGAGATTAAGAAGTTGTAAAAATGTCTAAGAAAATAATGATTAACCTAACGAAATTATAATTTTACCCCTATTAATTAATAGGAATATTCATTAAAATCATAATTCAAATTCCAATACATTTAATACTACCACCAATAATAATATATCCAGTGAAATTCCACAAATAGAATTTGGGACATTAATATTATCTATATATTTAATATTATCAATAATAAAATGAAAAATAATTTTTTTTTTAAATTTAATAAAAAAATTGTTATTTAGTTAAATTTAAAATAAAATAAAAAATTTTAGTTACAGGGAAAAAGATTGGACTGAAATAAGTAAATTTTTATTTCAATAATTGAAGTATAATTTTTCATAACAGTTAAAAAAAATTCATAAATAAGAAATCTATGAATACAAAACAAAATCAATTTTAAAATATAAAAATTATTCAGAATTTTTTTTTCATGGAATAAATTGCCTATGACATTGTAAGGATGAAATGATGATGAAGATTTTTAAGTTGAAGTTTGAAATTCTTGGTTTTCTTACGTAAGATGGAGATGAAATGATTCGATTTTCAACCCTGGTGAACAGTGTCACTTGGCGGCAAAATAGAGCTCATTCCAAACTCAAAATTTCCAGTGAGCTATGTCATGCTTCAATCCTCCAAAGGCTCAAGGAACCAAAGCCTATTGAACAAGTGCATGCCCACATTATAATCTCTGGTCTTTCTCAGAATACACGCCTTTCTAATAGATTGATGAATTCGTATGCATCATGTCGACTTGTAGCACAAGCCCACAAAATTTTTTCTCTGATAGAGCACAAAAGCTTGGTTTCTTGGACCATATTGATAAATGGTTTTACAAAGAATGGCCTTTTTTTTGAAGCTATTGAGGCATTTGGACAAATGGTCAATTGTGGGTTAATGCCTAATGCAATCACAATTTCAAGTATTTTACCCGCTATTGGAAAATTAAGGTTGACCCTGACAGGGAAATCACTTCATTGTTATTGGGTTAAGCAAGAGTATCCATGTAATGTGTTTGTCAAAAGTGCATTGGTTCATATGTATTCGAAATTGGGGTGTCCGATTGCTGCCAGATACGTGTTTGATAGTATGTCTGCGAGAAACATTGTCTCGTGGAATGCGATTATTTTTGCTTATTCCAATAATGGCCTGGTTGAGGAAGCAATTCGACTTTTCAATTTAATGAGAAGGAGCTTTTCAGTGGATACGTTTACAATAATGAGTTTGATTTCTGCTGATTTTGGCATTGGAGATTTACAAATAGTTTCTCAAATTCATGGTTTAGTAGTTACATCTGGTCATGAAAACAACCAACTTGTTGAAACTGGTGTAATTGAGATGTATATTGATGTAAACTGTGTCGATGATGCTTATTGTATATTCTGTGAGATGCCTGTAAAAGATGTAGTTGATTGGACATTGATGTTAACTGGGTTTATAAAGAGTGGAAACTGGAGTATGGCGTTGGAACATTTCAATCAGATGATGGCCACAGATGAAGTGGAGTTTGATTCTGTTGCACTGATAGGTATCCTTTCGGGATGCAGCAGTTCAGGAGCTTTGCAGCAAGGCAGGAGGGTGCATGCATTGGTAATAAAAATTGGTTTTGAAGGTGATACTTTTTTGGGATCATCTATTATAGACATGTACGCAAATTGTGCTAAGTTGGGTGATGCTAGAAGATTTTTTGAAGGGATGGCTGAGAAAGATGCTGCATGCTGGAATGCACTGATTGCTGGTAATGGGATGCTTGGGTACGGTAATCATGCAATAAACCTTTTCCTGAAGATGAAGGATGTAGGTATAGATCCAAATGAGTCAACCTTGGTTTCTGTCTTGAGCGCTTGCAGTCATGCTGGATTGGTTGATCAAGGATTGTATATTTTTGACAATATGGTAGCAAGATGGAACCTTTATCCTAATCAAAAGCACTATGCATGTGTTGTTGACCTTCTTGGTCGTGTAGGGAGATTAAATGATGCTTACTCAGTAATTAGGAACATGCATTTGCAACCAGGTGTGGATGTTTATGGTGCTTTGCTTGGTGCTTGTAAAGCTCATGGGAATATTGAACTAGGTGTCGAGGTATCACAGAGGCTTTATGAGCTGAAGCCACATGATGCAGGATATTATATACTTCTCTCAAATATTTATGCTTTGTCTGGAAATTTGGACGGTGTAAAGTCAACCAGATTATTGCTCAGATCGAAAACTTTGAAGAAGGATCCAGGCCTGAGCTCAATTGAAATAAATGGAGCCATTTACACATTTATGGCAAGCGAAAAGGATCATCCCTTATATCCTGAAATCTCTAGGTTTCTGAAGGACTTAATCTTCAGAATACAAGAAGAAGGATATGTGCCTGATTCAAAGTCTGTTTATCAGGATGTGGCAGAGGATCTGAAAAAGGATATTCTTTATCACCATAGTGAGAAGTTGGCCATTGCTTTTGGATTGATGAGGACAAAACCAGGAACAATCATACGAGTGACAAAAAATCTCCGAGCATGCAATGATTGCCACTCTTCGTGTAAATATATCTCCAAAGTTTTCGGAAGAACGCTTGTCATCAAGGACAAAAACCGTTTTCATGTTTTCCATGGTGGGAACTGCTCATGTGGGGACTATTGGTGACACCGTGCTCCGATTAATCAACATTAACTTATCCCAGAAACCACCTCACCTAAAAATCTCCGAGAGTTATTTATACTATTCAGTTTTGATGTTTACATCCAAACCGAATGGTGGAACATTTCGAATGGACCATGAACGACAATCTGGCATCAACTTATCCTCAAATGATTCTGATCAGGTACGTAGCAAAACTTCTCTTTTAGAACTCTCTGAGATCCACTTATTGGAAGAGAACTACTCCCTCTATCTGCTTTGCCCATTTGATTGGTTATTGATTTTAAGATATTAATTTGACTTGTATATTAAATAAATTTTAGTGGAAAAGTAATTTTGAAGGAATGACCCTCATGTAATATCCAAAAAGAATGTCCTGTAAGTTGGAAAAGACGAAAGTAGTATAACAGGTCACATAAGAAAGACCAAAAAGTGCTTTCAGTATGTAAATGTATAATTGTTAAGAGGCATTTTCTGCAGTATTTACGAATGTGACTGAGAAGGTTGTGTACACCTTTTAATACACCATAAGGCATAACATGTTGCAACTAGAGCCCTTTTATATTCTGGTGTTGCGTTGCAGCATGCAAGACCTTAAAAATGAAACAATTCATTGAATTACTTTTACTCATTATAGTTAGTATACTCGGGACACATTTGACTACCTAGGAGGTACTTCAGGTTTTCCACAAGATGGTCCATATACCTACCAGTTGAAACAAGGACAATTTAGAATTGAGTAACTTATTATTTTAATGGGACAATACTTATTAAGTCCTCTAGGAGAAGAGATAATAGTCAAAGTTGCTTTAAATATTTTGGGAGTTCTTATTGATTAAATTTTTTGGGTCTTCTTATTGACTAAATCTTTTTGGGAGTTCTTATTGACTTTTCCCTGAGATAATTACTGCTAAATTTAGAAGGTTTTCTAATGTTTTAGAAAATCAGATATCAGAGGGAAATGTAGTTTTTAGTGATATAATGTGCTTGTGATATGGAGCAACCTATGAATTTCAGAGATGATGTTATGATTTAGAAAAGTTGGATGAGAATCATAGCATAAAATTGATTTTTTTTTCATTTCTTCAAATACAACACTGACACTTTATGAGATCATATAGTAATCAACATAAGAGAAGATTATAGTAGAAAACAGTTGGTGTAAAATAATCATTGCGTGAAAATAAATGACAAATCGACAAACTCTGGGAAAACAGTTTAAATTAATGCAAGATTCCTCTCAAACGTGAGGAAGTGATAAAATTGCTTGAAATGAATCTCACTCTTTGTGCATTTTCAAGTTGCATATCGTTGACCTGCTAAAGATTTTGCTGTTTTTCTTAAAAAAGAACCTTCCAAAGATGTCAACTAAGGCTCAACAAGATCTAAAAATGTCAGCTGAATTTGAATTCTGAAATGGGTGAAGGCATGAAGGGTACAACAAAATCTGTTATATTGAGATTTATTGAAAGTAAGCTATATCTTATGAAAAAAGTGATAGAAGGAGCAGCAATGGATTTTCTTTTCCTTTGTCGTATCTTGGTGGTTACCATAGTTCTGAATGGATGTTAGTTGCTTGACAATATATCATCAGTTCAGCGTTACAGGTTAAACCATGTAAGTTATATCTCTTTGAGCATAGATTTCCAAGTTCTTGAATACTACAATCTACATTTAACAAAGGTCCTTAATTTCTAGCCAGTAACCAGTTCTAGGAGAAACGTTTTGGGTAGTTTTTTGAGTGTTCTTTTATGTAGCAAGCAATATTTGAATAGTATTTGCAAGGCCTATCTAGATCCATTCCTTCTCCTTGTTGAAGATTTATGAAAGAAAAGTAACATGGATGTTCAAATTGTTTAGTTCCAGTATTTGCATTGATTAGCATGTTTTTTGAATGAAATGCTGTTGTAGATAAAATTATTTTTCAGATGATTCGGTTAAAATAAGATGAGATGACATGGGATAAAAAGGCCGTGGAGTTCTCTGTTTCTACATTCTTTTAGACTGGTGCTGTAGGAAAATATCAAATTCATCCTATATTTGCCCTAAGATTTGAGATTTGAATTGACCAAAACATCAGCATCCCAAGTTCTTTAGTATATTTAGGACTACAATGTAAAGATTTCACAATATACTAAGCAAAAGCAAAATTTTGAACTATCTAGTTCATGGTGCCCAAAGTCTAATATGTCAATCTGAAAGTAAAGTTTGCTTGAATGAACTTTTGTCTGCAACAGTAAGATAATGGCTGAGTTTTTAAAACTTTATTTCAGGGTGGTTTTAAGTCTTATTGAAAACACATTTTGCAACTATATCAAAAGTAGCGTCTATGATCAAATCTTTTGGCTGCCATTACTAGCTTTTTCTATGTTTTAAGCTTTCACTTGGCATTGAACAATGGCTATATTTACAGATAATAATTCTTTTCCATCCTGGGATCTATGTGGATTCGTAAATACCATGCCCTAGTAACGGTGTGGGTATCATCATCAGCCAATTAATGGTCATGCACCATTCATGTTGTTGTCAGGTTGAAGTCTTAAAGAAAACAGGCCTAGCAACTCCCTGTATGCCAAAGCCATAGAGACACTGGTGTTGATCCAAAAGTGGCTGCCATGCTACTCAACATGGACTGGGATTCAACGGCAGAGATTAAGGAGGCCGATGAGATTGATGACCCAGAAGTTCCTGCAGCTGTGGTTAGTGGATGAGATACTAAGAATAAGGGCTTTTATGTTTAGCAGGCTGTATTTAGTGACGGTTAAGTACCATTTAGTTTGCGTGCAATCCAGTGTAACCTTAAGAGCACCAATATCTACTTTATTTTTTGGAACTCCTATAGAAGAGGTAATAAATTCACTTTTTATTTTGTAAAATTTAGTTGATCAAGTCATGATCAAATCAGCGTCGAGCTAGTAGAGAAAACTTTCAATTCGTCTTTTACTTGTGAAATTTTGCTGGACTTGTTGCTCCAAAAAGCACTTTTTTTTGGTCGATAAGTTCAGTATCTTCTGGAGCTGATTCTGACAAGGTACATTTTCAGGCAGGGATATGGAGCTCTGTACATTCACCATCATCATTGACATCTCTCTTGTGCCGATTCTGTTTTATAATTCCTTCCAGTGAAAGGTCTCCGATTTTAAATCTGTAATTAATCTACGTTCATCCAAGCCTGCTTCTCAAATATTAGTGACTTTGGTATTATACCAAGAATTTACTTATGAATTTTGTGATGCTCACGGGTAAGATTCCTTCCCATCTACTAAATCTTGGTGGACACAGTTATGTGGTATCTGTACAAATGGAAACGGAAGGTAGCAGGTACTCAGTGAACTAGTCGAGGATCGTGCTAACCCAAGCACCATCATTAAAGAATATGATGCTCATGGAATGAAACAACTGTATTTCATTTTGCATGTTCTCGAGGAATGGGTACTTGAATGGGCTAAATCTCTTTAATGTGCTGTGTTGGGGCATTGTTGTCTCTTTTTTGTGTGTTTTATATGCCTACATTCTACTATTCTCCATGCTTTGGTTGGTTATATACTTCTAAGCAACCGTGTGGCTGCACGTTCACTACATTATTTAACTTTAAGGTCCAAACACACGAGTGAAGTTGACTTAAATTACAGCAAATCGTTATGTCAAAATATCAGCTCAATTCAATTTGTTTTTTCTTTTCACCCATCAGACGACTTTGTGACTGATTAGTATAAGAAAATTTTAGAATATTTTATTTATTGCAAGTGGTAGACGTGTCTGTCTGTTACACTGAATTGGACTTCGAGATTTTTTATTTTGTTTTTTGTTTAAATACATGGTATGCAATATTTATTAGTCCAACTAATGGATAGGCTTAGTAGGGAGATAAAAGTGTTTTCTACCGAGAAGTTCTTCATTCTTAAAACTCAAATTCGAATCATCTCATTAAAAGTAAAAAAATCTCAATCGTTTCACTGCACTCCTATATCATTATAGAGAATTGCTAAAACTAAATCAGGTGTAGTGCATCTCATGTCAATAAAATTGTTTTTGCATCATAATGAGTGAGAATGAGAGACAGAGAGAACGTGGGAATCATAACTTTTAAGGTTTGGCAGACATGGCATCCACATTCTAACTCTACCCCATTGCCGCATTTTCTCCTATAAATACCTCATATTCATGTAACTTATTGTTCATCTCTCTTCAGTTTTAACTAACTAAAATCTTCTCAAATATGCCTGCCTTTATGGATCCTCAAGAACAAGATCATGAAACTTTCATTGAAGTAACTGACCTCAGTACTGACTCCAAGGAGAGCCTGGCCAGTGAGAAACAGATTTCAGTGGATCCAATCTCCCTCAAAGAAGCTAATGAACTTGCAATCCCTTGTTCAAAACCCAAACCTCTCAACATTCCTAAGA
Organism: Solanum aculeatissimum; assembly: GCA_038996855.1. Classification (NCBI taxonomy): domain Eukaryota; kingdom Viridiplantae; phylum Streptophyta; class Magnoliopsida; order Solanales; family Solanaceae; genus Solanum; species Solanum aculeatissimum. The sequence continues at coordinate 10,610 of JBCEWC010012286.1, forward strand.
AGATCTTCAGCTTCAGCCTGCCCAATTCAACAACCTCATCCCCAATTTTTTCGAAAAATAACAAGTACTGCAAGAACCACATCAGTCAACTACCGTCTCCTTTGTCATCATCAACCAATCATTTGGCTCGTCAGCACTCTGTGGCTCTCACAAACCTCGAACGGTTGAGAGAAATCCACTTACAGAGGAGCAAATCGTGTGGTGAAGGCAGGGCTAGCGCTCCACCTGAAGAATTCGATATTTGGTTCACCCCCAATACCACCCCTCAACAAGTACCAGAAATAGCAGAGGACAACAATAATAAATTTATCAATTTCCCTGAATCAGAAATTAGCACCAGAAATGATGAAATTTATGACAAAAAAAGATTGGAGGGTAGAAATCAGGACGAGGAAAAGTTTAAATGCGGAGCGTTGTGTCTGTTCATTCCAGGATTCGGAAAGGGAATCAAACATGTAAAATCAGGGAGAAGGCAAGTAAGCGGAGTATCATCGTCCGATATAGGACCACATGTAGTTTCAAGGACAGTTTCCTTGGAGAAATTCGAATGTGGTTCGTGGACATCATCGGCAGCTATAATCAACGATGTTGGAGATGCTGCCTCCAACAACATGTTTTTTGATCTGCCAATGGAGCTCATCCGGTGCAGCAATGTGAACGACGACACGTTTTCCCCTGTTACGACAGGGTTTGTTTTCGACAAGGAAGTGAAAGGGGTCCTGAAAAACACAACAACAATAACAACTCCGAGGAAATCACATGAATCGACACGCCACGTTCGATTTTCTACGTCGTCCCCTGCATCCTACCCGCCATCACCTACGTCCTGCATAACACCACGAATGCTAACGGCTAGAGAAGATTTCAATATCTTTCTAGAAGCTCAGAGTGCATGACATCGTGCGACAGAAGATTTTTACTAGAGGATTCATCATACGCTATATATTGTAAATATACAAGTGTGATTTTCAAGGGAAGAAGATTCAGATGAACCCCTTCCGCATCATTCCCACTACCCCGTACTTCATTATAGCTCTTCTTTTTCTCCAACACTTACAAAAACTACACGTGATGTTGTTGTAGATTGAACGAGAGCTCATGAGTGACACCAAACTTTATCGTTATGTATACGAGCCATTTGGTTTACAACGTAAAATTCTGTATTAATTTAATCTCTAACTAATTGTACTTTGCTTAACTAATGTACCCTACTTTGTAATAATTGACAAGTGAGGATTGCTCAAGTGATTGTCAAGGGTATAAGATTAAAGCCGATTAATCAAACGACCTAGTGAAGGGTGATATGCAGAAATAGAATAGTTTCATGAATAAGTTAGCAAATAGGCTATTTGAAATAGCTTATGAGTCAAGAATAAGTTCGATTGCTGCAAGTCCTAGAGAATTACCATGATTTTAGTACAAATTGTGTCGTAACCTTTGAAAAACAATTTCATGAGTGCGGCAAATATCTAGTTATAATTATAGTTGGCGTTTTGTATAATTTGCGCAATTTATACAAACGTTATGCTCATTTTATACAAAAGTTATATGTGAATCAAATTGTATCGTGATATATACACACGCTATATAAAAAGTGAGTTGTATAACAAATTTTACAAATGTATACAAATGATGTGCGAATTATACAAATATTGTTATAACTATAGTCACAAAATGTAATAACCCAAACTATAGCTATAAAATATACTCCCTCCATCCAACTTTACTTGGCCCATGTTGACTTGGCACAAGGATTAAGAAATAGTAAATGATGGGGTAATTTTATCAAATCACCCTTTGAATATAATTAATGGAATATATTGAAAAATGTAATAGGAAAATAACTATAATTAATGACAAGGGTAAATTAGAAATTAAATGTAAAATTATCTCTTGATTTCATAAACTGGACAAGTATTATTGGACATCCTAAAATAATATAGGGGCCAAGTAAAGATGGACAGACAGAATAATTAGACTTTATATATTTGTCATTTATGACATTTACTCAAACTTTACTACAAATTGTGTTGCAACTCCGGAACAATAATTTTCACAAGTTCACATCACTAAAACTTGCACAAAAAATAAAGTATGTTTTATTTTCAAAACTAATCCAAAAGTGTATCCTGTGAAATTTAACGTCAGAGATTCCAGGGTACTTGCGAAGACATTGGGCTCCAGCAGCAGTTAAGCCCAATGGATATGTAAAGTTCACTGACAATACTACTTTACTAAAATGTCAATTTGCAATAAATTTCTATTTACTTGGTGACGGTATTTTACCTATAATCAAAGTACAATTTAGTTCCTCAGATATCTGACAATGTTATAATTATATTATACAAAATACGTACTGCTTTGTTCAATTGTTGAGTTACTTTTAGACGCTCACTCAATTAATCAATTTTGTTGGTAACAACAAACTCAATCAACTCACCATAATTATTTGAAAAAAATACTTTTGTAATAGAAAAGTCATTTATTATTTTACTTATAATATCATTTAGTTTTATTTTTTTTATATTAAGTGAATTGTTGAAATTATTGCTTTTGATATTGTCCATTCTCTATGAATTATACATATTCTCTTGTGAACGTAAGTTAGTTGATCATTACGCTAAATATTTATTTCTCATTTTATATGTTTCTCATTTATTTTTTTATTCATGATCGGATAATTATTAGCTTTCGCATAACACTTATTTATCAGCCTAACACTAAGAGACAAATTTGCCGACAAATGTAAAATGTGAAATTTGCAGAAAATTGAGGAATCACTTTCGCCATAAATTCTTGTCGACATGAACCCGTGTGCTAAAATTACTCTTCGGTCACAGTTTTTATACTCTTCAAACAAAAAATAATAATATCTTATTCTATATTCAATAAATTATTGATGATTTTTTTTATCAAAAATAAGTAAATTATGGAAAGTTCAAGAAAATTGTTGAGAATTTTCTTGAAAATAATTAAAAATAAAAACAAAAAATAATCTTTCTTCTTAAATATTTTTTGATGTGCTAAACTCAAACAATTCAAGGAAAATTGAAGTCGAACCTCCACGTCCTTGTAACGACATTATTATAAACGGTGAAGATCCATCCAGTAAACTCCACCAGCTACCACATTCACTGCTTTCCTATTCATTTATTATTATTGTTAAATGCTAAATATGAGTAGTTTAGTAAATAAGATGTTGTATTTATATTTAGTCATTTTTGAGAAATAAGTATAAATTCGAATATACTTTATTCTTTGTACACACAATTTATTCCATTAATATGTATGATGCTGTATTGCTGTTGATGATATATGGTATAGCAGTGTATGGTCCAATTGGCTACCAACCCCAGGGAAACTCTCATTCTAAAATCACTTGAGATCCGCTTTAATTGAATTCACAGTTGTATTAAACTCCATTGGTCCCCCTCTTTTGAACTGACATTATTTCCTCCATACAACACACCCCATCACTATGCTGTTTTGGGCCCACTGTCCCATTCCATAAGTATATTTTTTTACCTTTGAGTAATTTTTTCAGGCGTGAATCTAAATTAGTCGAATTTTCAAGGGAGTATCCTATGCCAAGTGAAAATAAAAGGAGTTTGGGTTTAGGTTCGGGAATGGGGACCAATCTTTTCCAATTCATTCGTAGCTCATCAAATCTGCAATTTCTATGCTATATTTTGTTTCTTTCTCTTCTTGCCTATTTGTTATCCCTGTAATTTAATAGCAGTGCAGAAATAAAATATAAAATCAAAATATGTAAGACTATTTGAGTTCATAGAATTCATTGTACCCGAAATTGTAGATTATTTCCATGCAAGATAAAACAAGTAACAGATTCACATGCAAACTCAATTGTATGTGTAAGAAAATACACGCAGAAAAGAAGGTAAAATCAACGTTGGGGGCGAATTCACAATCTTAAGTTAATCAATCAAATCATTTGTCGAAGTCAAAGATGAGTGAATGACGACGATGGCGTGAGGGGTCCCCTTGACTCTTTAGAGTTAAAAAAAGTAAGGACAAAACTTTTCTTCTATTTTACGAGGGAGAAATGACTCTTTATTTTTCCTTTATTTGATTCCCTACATTTCCTTATTGTCCCAATTTTCATTTCCAAATTACACCTTAAACCTTAAACCCGACACTATTAACAATAGAAACAAAATGCACCTAAATACAACTCAAATGCAGTGAACAACTAAAATCCCACCATGCAACCATTAATATGCTATAAAGGCAAAACAATAACTGGAAAACAGAAATGAGGGACCCCAAAAAGATGAATTAACATTCCACCAAATTTTCGAGCATAGGTTAATTAATCAAATAAATAGCTGTACACATGCAAGGTACTCCAATCAACACACATCCTCATCATGCCCTGTGGTTTTTTTAACGTATCTAGCTCAGTCTTAATCATTGATTATCATATTGCATTTTGAGGCCGTTGGTTTCACACAAGTAGCCAAAAGTTGACAAATGGCATCATACCTCTTGAAAATATCCATATGATTGAAGTATACTCGAAGCCTTGAGCAGTTTCCCCAATAATTGCTAAGTATTATGGATCCATGTAACATTTAAGCAAAGTTGCCATGAAGGGAAAAAATAAATAACTGCTAAAAGTGAGGTGCAACTTTCTTGCCTGCTAATCCAAGAAACTGCTCATCTTTCAGCAGAAAATTAAAAAGTTGCTCTTTTATTCTTTTTCTTTTTTTCATTTTATTGAATTTTGTTAAATTTGATCAAGGGAAACAATCAAGGAGGACCCTTCTGTCATCCACATGCCAATTCTGGGGGTCAAATTTGAAAGCAAAAGCAAAATCTTTGGCCTTGGATTGTTCTAAGAGGAAATACCAATCCTTTGGCCTTGCACAATGAAAGAAAGCAAAATTATCTTTCCCCATAAACAAACCATTAATCTTGAATCAATAATCATCAACTCATTCAAATCCAATACTCCCTCCGTCCATCTTTACTTGATCCCTATACTATTTTAGGATGTCCAACAATACTTGTACAGTTTATGAAATCAAGAGATAATTTTACACTTGATTTCTAATTTATCCTTGTCATTAAGTATAATCATTTTCCTATTACATTTTCATTTACTACTTCTTAATCCTTATGTCAAATCAATAGGAGACAAGTAAAGATGGACGGAAGTAGGGATGGCAATGGGGCGGGTGTGAGGCGGGTTGAGCTTAACCCGTAATTTTTTAAAACCGCCCCGCCCCGCATGGTGGTTTTTTTCATTTTCAACCCGCCCCACCCCGCCCCGCATAGACCCGCCCCGCTTAAATTTTTAAGTTCTTTTATTTTTTAATTGAATTTAATATGAAAAATTAGAATTCA
>JBCEWC010012287.1:0-15975 GCA_038996855.1 Solanum aculeatissimum
CTGTGTGTTGTGGCTGAAGTTTGCAAGCGTTGCAGGCTGCCAACCAGAGGTGTCGAGAAAAAAAATCGCCCCTGTGTTATGTGGCATTATACTAGATATGTTGTTCTTGCTAGTAACTAAGGAACTTCATGTAATTGAAGTACAAAAGTGGGTAAGAAATATGGATATTGGCTGGCATGTTGATATGAACCGTGTTTATATTCTCTCTTTGAATTTCATTAAAGAGTTAGAATCATAGAGAATAAACATTGCTGACTGATACATGAAAGGTTAAGAAGCTAACTTACTGCTTGACTGGGTTTTTCCACAACCATATTACTCCTATTTAAACTCATCTTATGTCGATATTATAAAAATACAAATAAGAAATATTACTAACTATAATGTGAGAATTCATCATGAAAGTTGGCTAGTTTTTATACTGACTGTCAGCCTACCACAACCCCTCTCCTTTGTCCGGTTTTGAGACTTGGATGTTCTCGCAAATGGAGTTATCCGTTATCGCTTGTTATGATGGAATTTTACATCTAGTTATGTATGGATTAGTTTTTTCCATCACTTTACATCTATGTTTGGAGAATAAAAAATAGGAGAAATAAACTATACTGAAATGCTCATTAGTAAATGGAGGGTCAACATTTATTGCTTTTAGAAATCCAAGGTTGACATATGGAAATAGATTTAGTGAAGTAGGAGAATTGATGGTTTAGATTGGGTTGAGATGGGCCAGTTGGTCCCGGTGGAGGCATTGAAATAATTCTAAAGGGTCAATTGGTTAAGAGACAAGTTATTTAGGGATTAGTAGGGCAAGTAATGCTAGTATTGTAATATAGGGATTAAGGGTGTCAAAATGAGCCCAAATATAGGTAATCCGCCCAAAATTTTATGGGTTGGGCTCAAGATAATTTTAATTGGGTTCAATCTCAACCCGTTCAAGCCTTAACCCATTTTGAAAGAATCTTCAATTGAGCCCAGTTTAATCTCCAATTTCAACCCTTTATAGGGCTCTTTACTTGCATTGATATAATGTATGTTTTCTATCTATTTTATATTTTCTATGATTTATATCTATTTGCAACTTTTTATTTTTATTTTTTGAGTTGAAATTCAAATTGTGGTTATAAACGACAACAACATACCCAGTGGAATCCCATAAGTGAGGTCTGGGGAGGATAAAATGTACGCAGACCTTACCACTACCTCATAGAAGTAGAGAGGCAAATCGTGGTTATAAAAAGTAAATAATAATATGTTAAAATTATTGAGATTGAGTGGGGCAAATTGGGTGGGTCATGACCCAACCCGAACTTTAGTCCATTTGAGCCCAAAATAAATTTGGGCGGGTTATAACCCAACCCAAATATCAATCCAACCCGCCCGTTTGACACCCTTAATAGGAATTATAATGTAGGAATTAATAATGTAAGGATTGTAGTGCATCCATTATTATACAGGTATCATTTATTTTACAATGTATAGTTTAAAGTATGTGTTGTTTATCTTTTTTTAAAAGGATTGTTTAGAAGATGAGAGTTATTTTGGTCATTTTAGTTGCTTTAATCCATATACTACTAATTCTTGTCTTCGTATTCCACCTTCTTTACCACATAAAATAATACATAAATTCACTCATAACTTATGCAAATATTATTTTGGTTAGCGACAAAAATGGTGATCAAATAATGTACAAGTAAAAGCTGAATTATATGCAAGTTCAAAAAGTGTAACCAATCATTGGATTACTACGCTTAATTTTGTGTGGATATTATCATCCGTTGTACTTGAAACCAAGCAACACGTGGTACACTATTTAAACAATTTTATAGGGAAGGAAATGTAGAGGATGCCCTTTGGAGTTTGTTATCATGATATGGTAAAACTTATTCCAAATTTGTTCTTGTCAAATGATAAAAAACGGTTGGTGTTTATGGCAAAAGTATTTTCTGACGTTACTTAAAGTTATTTGTTGGGAGCTCTTTGATTAATTTTAAAGTGCTATGTGTGACGGTCTGTTCCATAGTTCTATAAGACATGTTTTGGATTTAGTGTTTTCCATCACATGAGGAGGCAGATAAAGCCAGTGCCTTCACAGGATGCATGTTTACTTTATTTCTTGTAAACTTTTTCTTTGTGTTTGTTGGTTTGGCTTGATTATTTTAAAGCTAAAGTGTTTGCATATGGGAATGGTTCTCCAGTTCTGTCCCCAAGTACAAATGAGCTTGTTTCACTGAAGAACATATTTGGTTTCCATTGTACAGTTAACTGTTTAATATATTCCTACTTGCTAATTAAATCAATTTCTCTTACTAAAAAAATTCCAGGGTGCACCAGAAACAATACAGGAAAGACTCATTGATGTACCACCATCCTACGTGCCGACCTATAAGAAATACACTCGTCAAGGATCACGTGTATTGGCTCTGGCTTTCAAGTCTCTGCCAGATATGACAGTAAGAACCCCTCCATGGCAAATATTTCCTCTAGCTGTCACTTGTTTGCTTATTACATGGTATCCAGCTTTCAACCTTCTTTCTGCTATTTCACTTGAATTTCTTTGAAGTTGACTCCATACTCAACCTGGTGAAGGTTAGTGAAGCCAGAAGCCTGGATAGAGATATGGTGGAAAGTGGGCTTACTTTTGCTGGTTTTGCGGTAAAAGCTCATTTTTTCCTTTTTTGCTATAATGGTCTGATGTCCATTCCTGGGAAATTGTGCAGCCTCTTTGACATGTTTGGTATTACTTCTTGATGATATATTAGGTGTTCAATTGCCCCATCAGAGGAGATTCAGCCACTGTCTTGTCTGAATTAAAGCAATCGTCTCATGACTTGGTAGGTGTGGTTTGGCTGATTTTTTCCTTTCCTTGCTTTCTTTGTTCTCGGCCACTTACTGATTCATACTGTGTTGAACAATTGGTGATGTTATTTTAGTTAGTAGTCCTTAACTAATTACGTAAAGCTTCATGAAGCTTACCAGAAACTAAAATTGCGGGAATTATATTCACGATCCTTGTTTCCCTAGTCAGGAACTTTGTTTTTCCTTTGAAGCCCCAGCAGAGTCACTTAGCTGAAGTTTGCTTAGGCAGGGAATTAGTTACAAAGACCTAGAGGATAATCAATCTTCTGATGCAGTGACTCTTTGAATAGTAACACCTAATTTGGCTTGTTTAAGCCTATGAGTGCCATCTTCCATTTATGATGATGATCTACGTGTGATAACGTGCCAGAGGTCATATCGGAGGCTACTGAACCTTTGATTGAAATGGTTTATAGAATATTTTGGGAATTAATTTCCATCGAGGACTGCAAGGTAGAGAGAACACAATATTAGTTCCCCATCTTTTCTTTGCATATAGGTATTTTGGGTTAAATGGTTAGATGTAAAGGCTCTTTTGGTCTTCCATATTTGTTTATTTATCTAAGATGGTTTCTTATCCTAATGTAGTGGAATTTTAACACCAAATCAGCCCCTACATTTCGTCATAAATTCAACTACACTGCTCGAATACTCATCTCAAAAGAACCATCCTTAAACTTGTCAAAACATAAAAAATTCTTATCCAAAACTAAGGTTCTCTAAAAACCCAATTCCTCTCTGTGTTTCATCAAAAACTTCTCAAGTAATGACAGAAACATTTGCAGGCCCCTCCCCATTGAAGCACTTGTAAAAATGTCAATTTCTTCTCTTCTACTTTGGCTACATAGAGATAATCCCTCAAAAAAGGAAAAGGAAAGCAACAAGACTAAAGTAATTTCCATTAACAAGTATAGACTTCATTGAAGGTGGGTAAAACTGAATGTCCTCAAGTGGCTGCCCGCCTTTTCTTCTTTTGCTGATACCCATTTTAGAAAATGCAGCAACTGACTCAACGTTCTTCCCTGCCAAACTTGGAATGTTCTCGTACCTTTTTTTCAACAGAGCGAAAGAACTGCATTTCTCAAAATTCCTGATGTCTAGCTTAAAATGGTGTATTAGACTACGCCATTTAAGCAAAGGATTATTTTCACACTTTGAAATCCTTGTTTTCCAATAAGTAAGCAGTTAACCATAAGGGGAATAAATAGCTGGGAAATGTTGCAATTGACGTAAGAGCACCAGGTTCTTCTTGTGGATGGTAGTTTTGGGAGAGCAATTGGTTTGGGCTACTAAACTGTTGTAAGGAGTAGTAAGCTTCGGACATTCTGCGCAAAGTCTTACTCTGTTGACTATAACACTGGCTGTAAAATGAGCTTTGTATCAGGTTAGTCTTTCATTATCGTGTACTCTGGCAAATATCATGTGTCATGGCAAAAAGCTCTTTTAGCTTCAATTTGCAGATCGAGAACTTTTGAAAACAATGAAAGAATGAGGAGATGTTGCTCTCAATAAATAATGTTGCAAGGAAATATCTGAGTTGAGGATATTCAAATGGATGTGTGGGCATGCTAGGAGAGATATGATTAATAACAAAGTTATTAGAGACAAGGTGGGAGTAGTCTTCACGGTGGGCAAGATGATTGAAACAAGTTTGAAATGGTTTGTACATGTGAAGAAGAGGTGCGAGGATGCACCAGTGAGAAAGTGTGAGAGGTTGGCTATAGCAAGAGTTAGGAGGTGTAGAGGTAGGTGGTAGGCCAAAAAATAATGGGGGCGGGCCAGGTGATTAGATAGGATATGACACAACTTCAACCAACCCTGGATGGGAAGGCATGGAGGTCGAGGATTAGGAAAGTAGGTAGTTGAGTGTTGTCATACTTCTGGTAGTATGCTTTAGGTATCACATAGTGTTTTCTCCAATGCGTATTAATATGTGTGGCTACACTTGTTTTGTGCATTGTTATTATTTTGTCGTCTCTTATTCTCTTCTACTTTCTTGCTTCCTTGAGTTGATGGTCTATCAAAAACAACCTCTCCACCCTACAAAGGTAGAGATAAGGTGTGTGTACATCCTATCAAGACCCCATTTGTGAAATTCCGCTGGATATGTTGTTGTATTAGTAATAGTGGAAGAAAATGTTAAATGGTTGAAAATTAGTTTGATAGAGAAACCATCACATGAAAATATAATGTTAGAATAACTCAATAAATTTGATTTCTTAAAGGTTCTTAAGTTTAAAAATGCAAAAACAATATTTAGTATTTTGAAACATCCCAAAAAGGAAAGAGTTTCATATAAATAGGGATGAAGGCAGTCTCATCAGGTATTTATGGGAAAATATAAACTAAAACTATCTGTAAATGGAAAGCATGTGTTACCAGAACAGTTCATGTTAAAATATATTTACCATGATGCAGATGTCTCAAATAGCTCAGATTTAATCGAGTTATTCGTTAAAATTTTAACCTTGAATAGCTCAGATTACATGATTGGACTATAGTCACTATACAATTTTTTATTTTTACATATGTAGTTTTACCACTTCAATTCTCATAAAAAAGAGGATCCATTCTCAAAGAAAGTCTTACCACTTTGAAGCTCCCAGTACTCATCTATAACCATGGCTTAATAGGTCATGATTACTGGGGATCAAGCTTTGACAGCTTGCCACGTGGCTCAACAAGTCCATATTATCTCAAAACCAGCGCTGATTTTGGGACGTGCAAAGAACAAGGAAGAATATGCCTGGGTTTCTCCTGATGAGACAGAGATTGTCAGCTACAGGTACAAAATGACTATTCGATGCAGTATTGAACTCTGCTCTTATACGGTTTGCCTTGTTATTTATTTTTATTGAAAATTTTGCTGGTTAACAGTCCACAATTGCTTTATGTTCTTTGTTGTTGTACTAATAAGATTGGGAGATCTGCATCATTGATCTTTAACTTTTTTTTTTCCTTTTCCTTTTATTGAACAATTAGCTAAAAGAAAATAAATGAATGAATTTCCATGCATTAGTAAACATATTAAGTTATATTCTTCATGTAAATGGATTTAACTTATTATGCTGGAAGTGTAAAGATTTTGTACATGGTAAGAGTGGTACTGTGATTTAACCATTTATAGCAGGCAAGTTACTATTTTTACTAGGTTACTAATGCATGGTTACCTTAGAAGTGACCTAGTTGTAGTTTTTACCTGTCAGTGCGTAGTACCAAATTCTTTAAAAATTAAGATGAAATAACACAGATATCCTGTGCAATAAACAAAACATTGATCAATCATATTCTCCTTCAGCTTCCTAATCTTATGTATTACTCATATTCCCTTTCAGCTCTCATAATCTTATGTTACATTCTTTTGTAGTGAAAATGAAGTTGGAGCTTTATCAGAAGCTTACGATCTCTGTATTGGAGGCGAGTGCATCCCGATGTTGCAGCAGACATCTGCTGTCCCCAAAGTTGTTCCTTATGTAAAGGTTGGAAATATGTGATGAATCTGCTGTCTTATCTCTCTCTCTCACACACACACCCACCCACCTACTCACTCATATCGTGACAACGGTGTCATTTTACCCAGGTATTTGCAAGGGTTGCCCCTGAGCAAAAAGAACTTATATTAACCACTTTTAAGTCTGTCGGAAGAATGACATTGATGTGTGGTGATGGGACTAATGATGTTGGGGCTCTAAAGCAGGTATTACGTTGTTTTTATTTTAACAAATTATTTGTTTGTTTTCAAATTGGTACAGAATTTGCTGCAATTTTCGGAGACCTTTTGATTGGAGGCAACCTAAGAACCTCGAGCCATAGCAGGGGAATAATCCCATCTATGGGGTCCTCTGTTACATGGGCTTTGTATGGCATGGGTAATTATCCTTTAGGAGTGCATCTAATCTTTCAGCAAGTGTTTGTGTATTTTGAAAAATCTACATGGAGTACCCGGTACAAGTGCCGTACTTGTTTGACATGAGTACATCTGGAAAAATGACAAGTCCTCTGCTCTTGTATTAGTAGGAGTGATCTGGCAGAGATGAGCTGCCTCGTTTTACATAACTAGTCACTGGTTGATCATGTATAGTTTATCAGTTTATTGCCGTTACTTTCTTCGTACTGATGTGTGAGCAAGTACTATTCTGAGCTTTCCTTCCTATCCATCCCTCTTTCCCTGTCCCCTGCATGTTACTTGAAGGGGTTCAAGTAGATATCTTCACTGTATCAACTTAAGCGGGTTCATTTATTGTGTGTATTCTGAGATAGAGATGCAGTTTATTTCTCTTTTTTGAGGCATTGCTGTTTGGCCTGCTTTGTTGTTTTACTGTACTGCATATTATGCTTCTTCCGTCTTGTTAAATTTTGTAAGGTGACAACCCTTTTCCGATATGTGAGACTAGTGGAATTTCTTTCTTTCAGGCACATGTGGGAGTAGCTCTACTTAATGCAATGCCTCCCCCTAAAGGGCAAAAATCATCTGATGGATCATCTAAAAATGATACTGTGAAACCCGCCAAGCCGAAGAAACTTAAACCTGCTACAGAAAATGGAGAAGGCTCATCAAAAAATAAAGCTACCAGCAGCAGCCAAGCTGGTAATCGCCATCTTACACCTGCAGAGATGCAGCGGCAGAAGCTAAAGAAACTCATGGATGAACTTAATGAGGGAGGAGCTGATGGTCAGGCACCGATTGTGAAACTTGGCGATGCATCAATGGCATCACCATTCACTGCCAAACATGCTTCTGTCTGCCCTACCACTGACATTATCCGTCAAGGTCGTAGTACTCTCGTAACCACCCTGCAGATGTTTAAGATACTTGGACTTAACTGCCTTGCTACCGCCTATGTCCTGAGTGTAATGTACTTAGATGGTGTCAAGTTAGGTGATATTCAAGCTACAATCAGTGGGGTCTTCACTGCAGCCTTCTTTCTGTTCATCTCACATGCTCGGCCCCTTCCGACACTCTCAGCTGAGCGGCCTCATCCTAATATTTTCTGCGCCTATGTCTTCCTCTCTCTCCTTGGTCAATTTGCTATCCACCTACTTTTCTTAATTTCTTCTGTTAATGAGGCTACTAAGTACATGCCGGACGAATGCATCGAGCCAGACTCGGAGTTTCATCCAAACCTTGTTAATACAGTTTCATACATGGTGGGGTTGATGCTACAGGTAGCAACCTTTGCTGTGAACTACATGGGCCACCCTTTCAACCAGAGCATACCCGAAAACAAACCATTCTTATACGCACTTTTAGCTGCAGTGGGCTTCTTCACAGTTATCACCTCTGATTTATTTAGGGACTTAAATGACTGGTTGAAGTTAGTTCCTATGCCAAAAGGGTTGAGAGATAAGCTACTGATCTGGGCATTCCTGACATTTTTGGGCTGCTATGCCTGGGAAAGGTTGTTGAGGTGGGCTTTCCCCGGTAAGATGCCTGCCTGGAAGCAAAGGCAACGTCGTGTAGCATCAAATCTAGAAAAGAAGCGCAATTAGTTCTTAGTTGTATCAGTTCTGAATTGCAAAGGTTTGGATCTGGCCAGGTATTCAGCAGCTTCATTTTATTGGCAATATGTCTATCAAGACTTGCTGGACGGGTTATTTTTGTACTGGAAATGTCGTAGTTGAAATTTTACTGGATTTTTTCATCTCCATATACCATATACCACAGTAGCTTGCTCATTTTTGTCTTGTATACAAGAACTAGAGAGAAGTGTTGCTTTATTCATGACTGATTTGAACTGACAAGGAAACAGCTGAATTTTCTTTTTTCTTCTACTGTACTAGTGTATTAGAGCAGTTGCAAACACATTCACTCTCCTCATGAACCTTGTTTGGCTGCTTTCGAATTTGTTGGAGGGGCAAGTATATAACACTTTTAACGATATTCTAATGGCTTTTGATTTTCTTGCTTGCCTCTTTTGTTCTTTTACTGGGATATTTCGAAACTACATATTAAAGTCACCATATAAATCACTTCAGTTTCTGGCATGGGGAAGGTTAGCCTTGTATGACCCAAGTTTCTAGACCCTTATTTATATGCTGCTTCATCAGTTAATTCCAAGAAGTGAATCTCAATTAGTTAATTCCACGATGCAAATCTATATTGTACAAACACCAATGGAAAACAAAAATTACATCTTCATAACCTTACATTCAAAATGGTAATTCTACCGTCTGTTTAGCTCTTATCATCCCACAAAAAGTTCAGAAATTAACCAATAAAAAGATAAAAACTGCTGTTAATCTTTCAATATTCACTAAATTGGGGAAAACACAGTGTGATTGGCAGTACTAATTATTTAATAGGTTTCCGAGATACCCTGTTTCGAAATCCCAAAAATACGCCTCTGGACATGTCTGTTCAACATTATTAGCGGCGGCAAAGCAATTACCAGACAAATCAATTTGGCCATCCCAGTAATACTCCAGTGGAATCGTCTCTTCTTCTTCTTCAATTTCTTGAACATTACAATTGCCAAGAATTTCCCTCAAGATTTCACTGAATTCTTCTCTTTTTCCACAACCATCGTCATGATTCATTACTGATTTCCCTTTCAAGAATTCAATTCTCTTCTTGACAGCTTCAATCTTGGAATTCAATTTCGACAAAACATCCTTGGGGTCATCTTCAGCAGCAACAACATTGTTGCTCTGTTTCTTGGGAGAATGTGTTTTTCGGTACTGATCAAGAATTGGATTCAGATCACTAGGATCTTTTGGCCAAGTTTCGATGGAATTGTCTGCATCGATGATAATTGTACAAACTTTGACGTCGCACAGAACGGAAAGCTCCATTGTCTTCTTCATGACACAAGCTTTCCTCTTGAGACAAGCACTTCTCTTTGGCTTCATGATATTTTCTTGTAATGAGGCAACTATGAGGGTGACTTCATTTATATGGAGTAAGAGTATTTATTATTTACTTCTAATTTAGGAAACTTTTTCTTTTCTTTTTTGTATAATTAAAGTCTTCAATTTTTCAAGAAAGGGTAAGAATTAGATTTAATTTTTTAAAAAAAATTTCTCCCTTTTATTTTGATTTTTTTATTATTTATATTTTATTTTCTTCTCATTCTCAACATACTTCTTCATGTGATTCGATATAACTTTTAAATTTTTTTATTTATTCTAAATTACTTTTTCATGAGCATAATTTTATTAATATTCTAATTTTTAAATTTAAATAGAATTCATTGTTGAATAAGATTATAATATTAACATTATTGTCAAACATGTATTTTGTCGTGTTCATTGAAATTTTATAATTTTAATTTTTATGATTAACTTAAATAAAATATATTAATTTGAAAAATATAAATTAATTTTTTTATAATATTAGTTAAGAGCATATGTTTACTAATTGATATATATTTAAAATACAACATATATCTCAAATACTTGATTTAATATTATCAAATGAAGCTCTAGCCTCTACCTTGAACTTCACATATATATAGTTTTTACAATATTAAATAGTACTTAATGAAAATTTTATCAGCTCCTTTATTATTATTTTCTCCCTTTTCATATTACTTGAGGGAGGGTTAAGTAATGAAAGTACTACTTTTCCCTACTAATTAAACCAGCACCATTTTCAAAACTTAAAATCAATGTATTAGTTTGCTTTGCAACATTGATGTAAAGGTAGTGGTAGATATGGTGCGTTTAAGTGATGTGTATTAAATATTTAATTTGTACTTTTTCTGTTTTAAAATAATTGAATTATTGGGTTATATCATACATGTTAAGAAAAAAAAATTAAAAAAAAATTTAATCATGTTTTTCCATTTTTATCTTTTTCAAACTTCAAATACTCATTTAATGCATCATTTATTTCTAATACAAAAAACCTTGAAAACTCAATTAATGAAAGGCAAAATTGGAAAAAAAAATTCCAACATATCCCTTGAAAAGTGAACAATTCAATTATTTTAAAAATTCAAAAATCCTCCAAAGGTCATCATCTATTGCACATATTCTTAAAGAATCCTAATTTTGATATAAGAAACATGATTAGAAGCCAAATTAAGAATAATAAGTAGTGTCAACAAAAGTTAATTAAAATAATTAGTTATAAGAAAAGTAATTAATTAGGACGAAGTGAAGAGAGGACAACATCTTGAAGGGAACTATCTCTTTGCATAGCAGCTTTGAACTCATCAAAAGTGACTTTACCATCACTATTTGCATCCATTAAATCAAATATCTCATCAAGTTTTCCAGGTTCTGTTATATCCATTGGAAGACAATCTTCAGGAAGTGCCTATAAATTTTTCATCAAATACTTAGTATATAACCATCAGCTATTTATATAAATGTTGTGCGCGATCATATAAAAGTTTGATATTTATAATTTCAATAAATAACAAGGGAAAAGAATTATTACTCTTAACATGGAAGCAACTTCTTCTTTGCTAATGCAGCCTGACCGATCAGTATCATACATCTGATTACCAAAAATATTAAGTATCTAAATTGTAATAATTACACATTGAATTGAAGTACAAGAATATTAGGAAAAATTACGCGAATTCGCTAACATAGTTATAGTTTGAATTAAGTACGGCTCGCGACAAACATCTAACTGTAATTACAGTTTGAGTTTTGTATAATTCATGTGATTTATATAAATGTTGTGTGTGCATCAAATTGTATAGCGAAATATACAAACATCATGCACGAATCGTATAGCGAAATATATAAAAACTACGACTTGTATAACAAATTATACAAATGTATACAAATGTCATGCGAATTATACAAACGTTGCTATAATTATAGTTATGAAATGTAATTACCCAAACTATAGCTACGAAGCATGATTAGGCTTTATATGTTTGTCATTTATGAAATTTTCTCACAATATTATATGTTTGTTGTTGTGAACCAGGATAACTTTGTAAGAGTATATAGGCTAGACTTGCTAAATAAGATTGGTTAGATTGATTCAGTTGTTATTATTGGACCGAGTAAAATATTGAAAAGTTTTATTTGGGATCCAGGTCCAATTAGCTGTTGTTAAAAAGGTTTAGGGATCAAAAAGAACGATTATGCAAATCATATCGAAGTTTTGGCTATCGGTTATCTCATCCCCTTCTAGTTATGGTTGCTATTGTTTTGTTGTCCGAATTCTAAGTTGTAATTTGAGTTCAGATGACTATCAATATATTCTATGTTTGTGTAGAAAATTAATTTGTTTCATATGTACCTCATAACATTAAAATTCCTTAATTACAAGACATACCTACCTAGGTAACTTCAAATTATACTTTGCATCATATGCACACATGTTTAAATTAACATGAGATACACGTGCAAGAGTATTTACCTGAAAACAAAGACGGAGTGCATCGTCCCCTTGTGAATACTTGAGGCTAGAGAAACCACCTATTATCTCTCTCATGTCCACCGTTCCATCACGGTTGTTATCAAATAGATCAAATATCCTTCCTGCTAATGCCACTAATGATGTCATTTCCATTGCTTTTAACACCTCTTCGAATTCCTCTAATGTTGCATTTTCTCCATTTTTGCATCTATGCAATTACAAAAAATAATAAATTGTTATGTAGGACGTAACGTAGACGATTAATAATATGTTAAATGTAGTATATAAGCTTACATTTTCTTGAAAATGTGGCTGAGGTTTTCTAATTCTTCAGGCTTGAGGTCATAGGAGGAACCAACTAACTTTTTCAGTTTTTTAGTTCTCAAAGAAAAGCTGCTGCTGAGTACACTAGCTATGGCTGCTGCACGGAACTTGCGGCGCGCATTGAAGCTTTGAAGACGGGATACAATCTCAGCGTCCATCTCTTCTTCCTTTGCTAACTCTCCCCTTACCCATGCATCTTCTACGATCTATACACCATATGTAGTTAAAAGTTACCCACACCTTAGCTAATTTCAGAAATATATGTCGCGCTAGGACTTTATCAAAAAAAAATTATACTATATACATAAAATTAAAATCCTAGATCCGCAAATGAGTTTTATCAAAAAAATTATGGGGTTGGATTAATTAAACCTGTTGAGCAGTGGGCCTCATGTTAGGATCAACTTTCAAAAGACTGGAAATTAGTTGTTTTGCTGATGAAGATATATTTTTCCATGTTTTCTCCTCAAAGCTGAACTGTGCCTGCATTAATTTAATTAATAATTAGAAAGAAATGAGAGAACATAATGAAATAATTAATCAGAAGAAATTAAATTAGTATAGGGAGGGGTGACTTACATTTAATATCATTTGTTGCTTTTGCCGATTGGACGGCGCGAAGAAAGGTGGGTACCTGAGATTTTGTCAGATATATTAATATTTCAAATTGACTTATGAATATTTTATTGTTCTTCTTGCTATTTTGTATCCATTATTTCCCCTTAAACCTTTAAAATATGAGTAGGTATGAGTTAGGTTCCGTCAAAATTATATACATGTTGAGTAATATAATAAAATCATGTACATTCCAATGATTGAGGTGTTTATGTATAATAGCTCATAAATCACACGGAAAATATAAATTATGTGAGACAAGCTCAATTCAATAAATTCTAACTGAAAAAGTTGTTAACGAAGACAATCGATCACAAATCTCTTATGTGAAAAATCACTCACCCAACTAACTCAGCTAATCCTTTCCATGTATAGCCAAATTAATCTTATCGGTGCAAATTTAAAAAAGATCACTTCATGAAAGCTCTTCATAATTGTAATTTAAAGTAAAAATGACTTGATAGTGTAAAATAATATTATAGCAAGATATAATTAAGCGTGTATACTAACCCGGAGAGAAGAATGTAAAGGATAACACCAAGTGACCAAATATCAGTCTTGGTAGTGATTTTACCCCTTGAAAGTGCTTCAGGTGAAACATAATCAATTGAACCAAACAAAGCAACCACTGGATTTGCAAAATCCTCAAAAGAGCTTAGACCAAAATCCATGATCTTCAATGGTGAATTCTCATCTTTGTTCAAGAATAAACAGTTCTCTGGTTTTAAGTCCCTGTGAACTATATTTGCCCCATGTAATGCCTCAAGTCCCTTAGCTATTTGTCTCACCACAGCTGCAGCCCCAGCCTCATTGTACCTGTTACCAAAATTGAAATTATTATTAAGAGGAACAAGGACAAAGACAAATGATATCAGAGTTATCTCCATCGTTATTATTGTTTATCAATATTAGATATTGTATCATGTTGTTCACGTTCCAATTGACAGACTTAATTAAGCGTGTAACTAGACTCAATATTTATTTTTGAATATCTAAAATTTTATTTTAAATTAATTTAATCTAATTTAGCTTTGAAAATTAGTTGAATTAATTTTTGAAAAACTTAACATAACAAGTAAAATGGAACGGAGGGAGTAGTTGGGGTCATTCATTCCTCCATTGTTACTAACCCCTTGTTTGGATGGTTATTATCCATTTGCATTGTTAGTTTAAATACAATATTTATTTTGATTGATACTTAAATTATATTGTATCATATCTTTTAACTCCATCATTAAGTAACGACAAAAAAGATCCCATTTTATTTAACAACCGATTTAGTGTGATTGCATCATTACTTTAATATCTTCTTCTCATTTTTTACTCTATTTATTTATTTAATAATTCTATTTTATCATTTATCATATCTTTTCATGATATCTACCACATGCCCTTCAATTTCTTGTAAGTTTATCATTCAAACGATGAATGTATGATATTATGTAACGACAAAAAACAATACAATCTATCGTTATTGAAATAATATAGTACGACAATCATCCCAACAAAGTGTGAAATATGGTACTAATGCCCTTTCTTTTACTAACTTGTAAGGCAGAAATGTCGAAAAAAAGAATTAAACATTGTGTTGAGTCAAACGAGCGAAAGAATTGAAAAATACCTTGGTTGTCTGACAATCCGATCAAAGAGTTCTCCACCAGAGCAAAGTTCCAAAATGAGATGAACCCCAAAAGAATCCTCACAAACATCATACAAATGAATGACATTTGGATGAGGAGAAACATCCTCAACGATCTTCCTCATCACTAACAATTCATTTGTTAACAAACTCTCCGATATCACAGCTCTTGATAACGAGTTATTATTATTTTCTTTCTTCTTCTCCGGCCATAACCGCCGGAGAGTCTTGATTGCAACAACTTCATTTGTTGTTCGATTTTTGCCTCTCCGCACAATTGAAAATCCTCCTCTTCCTAGAACATCTGTCACTTCATATTCATCACTTAATGAACTTGATTTTCTATCCTTTTCTCCCATCAAAAGTAAACTTAGATCTAATTGATTGCACCTAATTACATCATCAAACTCATTAATTATATAATGACCAGTTTAACAATTAGTATTAATTGTTTATTGTTGGCCGGGCGAGTGGGTATTATTTTGTGGGTCATCAAATGGTATAACCAAATGGCAACAAAGGGGAGAGGCTAACGAGAAGAGACACAATTGACTAAGTCTTAAATTAATTATCATAACTCATTGTTTTGACTTAACACTAAGTTATTTTTAAGTTGAATTTTTTTAATTATAGAAATGTGAAATTCTATTTTAGCCGGATAAAAAAAAAAGAAATATTATACTAATTTTGAGAATAGATTAATTAAATCTCTTTGTTCTTGAGTCATGTGGAATACGTTTGTACAAATTTTCATATTTTTTATTTACAATTAAAGTTATATATCTTGGCTGGTTTTGTACACAAATATATGAAATGCACTAATTGTCGTAGTCTTAGATCTTCTAATATTCTCATGTAGTATTTGGTATGATCAAATCACAAGTGGATGGATACATATGAACAATTAACATGTGGAGATTCAAATTTGAATTGATTCATGATTCTAATTAAAAAAAATTGTATAAAAAGTCCAACAAAGAAGCAAATATATATGTAAGCCTTATAAAAGCATATCAATTTATATGGAAAAATATATAGTACTAGTTAAATTTGATGCGTTCTATTTTTCCTATTTCTTACCTATAATCATATATCCATGATCAAATGATAAATTATTTAGTTTATAAATGTGAGTTAAAAGTAATTTATACTGAAATAATGTCAAGTCGCTACAAAATAACTTAAAATGAGAAAAAAGTGTCATACGAATAAAATA
>JBCEWC010012288.1:0-15974 GCA_038996855.1 Solanum aculeatissimum
TTATCAGGTAATTGCATATGACCTAATATCTCTTTGTAGACAATGTTCTTGGTGTATGTTCCCTTTTTTCGCTTTGGCTGCTCTGTCATGATCAAAACCTTTGTTGTTGACATCGATATTCCCCTTGAGAGTACAACATATAATTATCCATGTGAAAAAATGTGTTGTGGCAAGTATAGTTCAACATATAGTATTGTTTGTCCTTGTGTCTTATTTATCGTCATTGAAAAAAAAATTTACTGGAAATTGTTTTCTAATGAATTTAATCTAATTTTATCTAAAGAGAAGTCTTTTAATGAAAGACAAAAAGTTCAAATAGCATTTCTAAGGGTCTTCACACTTTTACAATAACATTTCTTAGTCTTGTTGTACGCGTTTTGCGCGTGATCAAAGCATATACCTCTTTGATAACAAACATTATAGAAAAAAATTAAATATAATTATGAATTTATAAAAAGATAAAAAAAATCACAAATTTTAATAAATGAAGATTTAAGAGTCTTTCCATGGCTAGAAGTCCTTATTTCATCACTTCTTTCCATATATTTTAAAATTCAATATTATAACTATAATGCAATAATAGTTTAATGAAAAAAATAGTGAAAAAAATGATTTTATCTAAAGAGGAGTCTTTTAATGAAGGGCAAAAAGTTCAAACAATATTTTTAATGGCCTTCACGCTTTTAATATAGTACAGAAGATATAGATTATTATTTAAGATTTTATTTATTTAATTTTAAAATTCACTTTTAATTAGAATTTCTTTATATTTAGAATTTACTATTTCACATGAATTGTCCTAGGTTTGGCTGAAAAGGAAAGCAGCAGAATAAATTTGTTAGTGATAATTTGGCCATTGATTATCAGCAACATGATTAAAGTCAGAATTAAAGAGCTTACATGTGCAATCTCAATCTCAATTTCTTTAGCTGTCCATAAGGTTAATTATCTCAAACTCATTATAATCTTTGTTTGTTTTTCTCTTTTGCAGGAGATCATCCATCTACCTATGAAGTTTGTTCTTTTCTGAATGATAGTTTCTTTCTTATTTCCACTATTGTTCTTGCCTTAAGGTATGTATTAATTATTTAGTTTTTAAACATTAATTATTTTATTTTGATCTTAGTAAACATTATTTTAACTATGATTTATTACAGACGGGAGAGACTTGTGCCACCAGTACACTAAAGATATATCAACGTCAAGTGCCTTTGACAAGATTGTGTGTCACGATATATGTCATTGTCAGACTTCTTACGATAAGGCTATTACATCAGCTAGCCAATGTGGTGGCGAATATGCTCATCAAGTTCAACTTTCTCGGCTCTAATATTTTATCTTTATGTTTTACTAATACTCTATAAGTTCGAATAACGATCTATACTTGATCTCTCCTTCTAGCTAAATAACAGTACGATTGCCTTGCTTTCTTGGTGGAATGAGAGTGCATGAAGGATGGAGCCATTGTAAATTGAATTGTTTCCATCGTGGGTGAGGAAAATTGAAGTGAAGGTTTTGTTGATGGGGATTAGATGTCTTGATGAGAAGATAAGGTTCTTTTGAAAATTAATTAGTGCAATTTTGATTTACAATTTGGTCTGCATTTACTACATAATTCTTTCATCTATGTTCTATTCTTTGAATGTATCTTTAAGTTCATTTTTTATCTTAAAAAAATCCATATTGTTCATTCTTTAAGCATATCTTTCACTTCATTTTTATCTTTAAAAAACACATATTGTTCAGTAAAATATAGAGGGATAGAGATGACAGGATTACCGCTTGGCACAACAAGCATATTTACAACTTAGTTTGTGGTCTTAACAAAAGTTACATTGCAGTATTACTGCCAACTACGCCTAAGCTAAGTCAGCATTCAAAAAATGGTACCAAGCTAGCAGAAGGAAGAGCCTTTAACCAGGTGGACATTGAGCACTTGTACTCTCTGGGGTACCAAGTTAGTAGTGTGAGTAACTTCTTTTATCCTCTGGACAACCTAAGAGAAGAACGGATGGTCAGAAGGTTGCATGAGAGGAAGTTCAAAACTCACAGGAAATACAAGGCTTACATGAAATTGAATGCAGATCTAGAACCTGGACTCTTCAATCCAAACGGGTCCTTGGACAGAACACTTGAACAATATCGAAAACATTCAGCACAGAGGAGTGGTGAAAGTAAAAAAGAAGAAAGTCGTGGAAAGATTATACCTTTGAAAGTTGATCACGAAATGATCATTTACAAGATGAAGATAGTTGCGAAACCCAAAAGTGAAAAAGGGAGAAGATATCAAGAGAAAGCATTGGAGTCACCATGGCAGCTTTAGGAAACCCTGACTTCTCGAGTACTCTTTTAATTGTCTTAGTTTATCAAAGTCGGTGGAAATTGGACCAACTCTGAATCATTAAAGAATATGGACCATTTTGTAATCAGACTCAAATGAGCCCAATTTTTTTATGAATAAATCGGACTTCTAGGCCCAAATTTTTTAAAAAAATGTATCTTTAGTTCCAGATGATAGCTACTAATTATGTAGTACTTATTTGTAAGATATAGGAACTACATATATTTAATTCTTTAAAATTGACTAAGACTTTAGTACTTAATATTTCCTTATTTGATATTAAAAATCTTAAATCTTAACATTTAAGGCTCAAAACCAAAGACAACACATGCATTCATATTCCAAACGCGAAAAAATTATTTTGAATAAAAATTATTTGTAGAACTAAATAAACATATTATATTTGTTCTTTAATATTTGATTTGAAATCTTAAATATTTGAAATTTTATTTTAAAATTCTATACTAAGACAATGACATACTTGAATGCTTAAAATCGTGAAGACCTGTAGAAATGTTGTTTGAATTTTTTACCATCATTCAAAGATTTTGCTTTAGACAAAATCGTCTTTTCACATTTTTCTTCAATTATACATCATTGTTTTAATAATATTAATGCTTGATTATAATAAATATAATAAAAATTAAATAAAAATATATTTTCTTAATATAATTAAATTCATACACAGAATTGTTTTTCTAATATATTGCAATATATTAGAAACCTTATATTGATGAAAAAAACTTGTTTTCATCATTTTTTTCAAATTATTTTATTATTATTTTAATAATATTAAATTTTAAATATAATAAACTTCATTAAAAAAACTTCTCTCTATACAAAATCGTCCGTTTACCACTTTTTCCAATTATTATATTATTATTTTAATAATATTAAATATAATAAAAATTATTACGTGATAGTAATATTTACGTAATTATTTGTATTTGTGTAATTAAGATATAAGTTACGCATATAATAATTTATTTTTAATACACTTTTTATTAATTAATGCGATACACACTTGGAAAGCACGTACACTAAATTAGTTTATACTCAAAAGTTGAGAGTAAAAAATATTTATAAAATTTAAGTATGTGACTAATCGAGTTCTTAAGACAACTTTTTAGGGGTAATATGTGTGCTCTCTTATCTAAAATAAAAAATTTTCATTCTACTCCCTCTGTCCATCTTTACTTGGTCCCTATACTATTTTAGGATGTTCAACAATATTTGTCCAGTTTATGAAATCAAGAGATAATTTTACACTTAGTTTCTAATTTACCCTTGTCATTAATTATAATTATTTTTCTATTACATTTTTCAATACATTGCATTAATTATATTCAAAGGGTGATTTGGTAAAATACCCCTATCATTTACTACTTCTTAATCCCTATGCCAAGTCAATAGGGGCCAAGTCAAATTGGACGAAGAAAGTAATAATTAATAATGTGGAAAATATAAAATATCTCATCACGCACCACAACAAAAAGATAAAATGAAGAGGAAAAACAAATGGAGGTTGGGGGTTCTTTTCTGCTCCTTTCTCCACCCACAAAATTCTTTTTTTTTTCTTCTAGATAATTTACAATAAAATGAAAACAAAATCAAAGCTAATCAATTTTTTTTTTTAAAATAGAGATTTTTTCTTTAAAAAAATCGAGAGTTTCAAGAGAATGTATTATCTTTTTTACTCAGTTTTGACTTGCACCTCTTCCCCCCCCCCCCCCCCCCCTCCCCCTTATTTTTAAGTGTTTTTATGCATCTCTTCTTCTTCTTTTTGAAATAAATTTTGTTGTCAAATTCAGAAAAAATATTTTCTCAAATATTAATCCTAGATAGCCTTTCATACCTTCATTGCTCAAAATACCCTCAAAAAGGCAAAAATATGGCACTAAAAGGATAAAAACGACAAAAGTTTTGTTAAATCCTAAAAATGACTTTTTATAGAAAAATCTATAATTGTGGTACAGATAATTCTAAAAAATTAATATTACTAATTAAGAATACTATGAAATGAATATACCAAAGTCTCAAAGGATAATGGGAAAGAGTGAAAATCGACCTAGTGTTGATGGAAATGAAAAATAAAATTAAAAAATATATATTTTTAAAACTCTATCAATTACTTTGTTTTGTCAAAAGTGTAAACTACACAACAAAAAATTTGTGAAAGATTTAATCAGAAAAATACACAAAATGTTGAAATTTCGAGAGTAATTATACGATTTAAAGTGTATATAGCATATTAAAAATGTAGTTTACACTTCTGATCGCACATTTTCCTTGCTCTTATACTTTATAGTAAAATGAGGTTAAACATATATGTTTTTTGAAATTTTTAAAAATTCTTTTCACACAATTGATTTTGATTTTTTTAAAGTAAAAACACACTTCATGCAACATACTTGTGACTAATGCACAAATTATACAACTCCTTAAATCCAAACCACAAACCCCCGAACTATAACCCTGCACTCCAAAAAGTCTCAGCACAATATAATATACAAATTACAGTAATATTAATATACTCTTCATCTGGCAAAATATATCCATACACAAAAATATAGTAGATTCCACAATTACTCACAATTCATGGAAAAGAAGAGTGTACAACATACAATAGTATCAACAAATTATGATACGAAATGAAGTGAATGTCATGTAGTGAATATAATGTAATGCAATGTCAAATAGTAATGATGCATGTTTGTTCTACGATACACATCTGCTGATCAGATATGGTTGTCTGCCTCAATCAGAACCCATGGGGATCACACACGGACCATGTATCCGTCGGAACCATTTCCCTTAGGCAATTAAATTTCAATACTAGCCGAAATCATTTCCCTTAAGCAAACAAATTTCAATACTAGCCGGAACCATTTTCCTTCAGCTTTTCATTTCTATTTTTTCACTAGCTGGAACCATTTTCCTTCGGCTTTTTATTTCTTTTCTTTTTCACTAGCCGAAACTATTTCCCTTCAGCTTTTCATTTCTTTTCTTTTTCACTAGCCAAAATCATTTCCCTTCGGCTTTTCAATGGGTGATCAAGCAAACACATAATAAATACACAATGGGTATGTCCATGACAATGACATAATGCAAGATGTCCATATAAATCAATTCCAAATCCTCACAAGTACACAAGTATTCACAACATAGTCTCAGCCCCATCACTATTTCAACATACACATCAAGTGATACACAAATCCATGTTTCAATATCATCAATATCAAATGATTCACAAGACCACATAGATTACGAAATTACAATAACTTATATAGCAATCAAATCATGCATATCAATATACAAGATATAAGGATCAATTTATTCTGAGCCTACAACCAAATCTCTAACTCACCAGAGGTACTCCATATGTTTATTATCACTTTATAATTTAAGAGAGTCAAATTTCAATGTCATCAAAATTTCAATCTCATTAGCAACGGGCCAAAATCATTTTCCTTTGACTTTTTATCATCAATAGATCATCAAGCAAACACATAACAATGACAAATAGTCATGCTCATGGAAATGGAGTATGCAAGATGTCCATACGCATCATGTATCTCAACAATAGAAAACTGATTAATTCTCAAGTGTCTCATCATCACCACCATCTCAATATATCAATCATGTCACAATATACACACCATCTCGCTATCAATATTGAACAATTCACAAGATCACATATGTCACAAATCCAAAATTAATTTATAAATCAATAAATTCCCATATAAATAAATTTTTTATCCAAACTATCATGATCAAGCCTAAGATGATACAATTCTACCTCCAAATACTCAAATCTATACACATAGGTTCACCTCCGTGAACACAGAGGCCAAGACCGCAAACACTGAGGAGAACCAAGTTCACCTCCGTGAACCCAGAGAGTAAGAGGGGGACTACACCAGAAACTTGCATTAGCAATGCACAACTAAAACCAAAACTCGGAATGGACACTCGAAACTCATCCGGAATCAGAATTGCACAAACCAAATATGTATCCATACAAAAAATAGCGATCCAGACTCAACAAAATCATCAAAAATTAATTTAGAGGCTTCCACGACATATTCACCAATGCAAGTCAAATAAACTAGTTTCGAACTCAAAACCTCAAAATATTCTCGTAAGCTCTAAAAATTACAACAACACCATTTCTAGTGTTAGTTTCACCATCTGGACCTACTGAAATAGATGGAATTTTGATATAATCTCCCGAACTTTGAATGTTGACCAAAGTCAAATCTATGATCCAAAACAAATTGAAAATGCAACTTTGGACCTAAAATTTCTATTTTAACTCCGAATTTAGTTCTGCAACTTGTTCTAGAACAAATTAACCATTTTAGAACTGATGGAATCGACAGAATCAAATTTCAACACTCGAATAAAATGACCTCAAAGCTCAAAATCTCCAACTTTAAGCCTTCTAAAATTCTTTCTTTTGCAAACTCTAACTTTTTACCAGATTTTCAAAATTGTCTTTTTAACTCATCCAAAAATGACCCAAGATAACTTTCAAGAAGGGAAAACTTATAATTTGGTAAAAATTATCAAAAATAACCTTCAGGGTCATTACATCATTCACCACTAAAAACCATGTTCTTCCTCGAACATAAAACAAAGGAAGGAGCCCCACCAAGAGTCTAAAATGTCATCTCAAAGTCATTAATTATTTCCAAGTAACCTCATTTTCGAGAGTTATACCATCACGATGAACTATCAAAAATAAATGGACTAACATGAAATTCTGCCATAAAAATGTAATTACCAAGTCAAAAACTAGCCAACCAAAAAAACTTGAATCAACGCCCTCATACCACAATTTGCACATCAGGAAAAACTCCCACCCACGAGACCACAAATCAACTCAGATCCATACCCGGTAAAGGCCAAGAGTGAATCTAAATCAAATCATAACCAAAATCAATATACAAACCATCACAAACCACATTCAAATTCCGTTCTCTTAACATAATCCTCCCTGAACTCAAGTAGTGCAATTCCAATACTTAGACAATACATATTCGAAAGAGAGAATTCAATTAAATCTTGCCTAAAGAAAGGTAACAAACAGGAAAGACAACCAATAAATGATTGTGACATACCATAACTTTATTCTTATATTTTTCCATGTTTCAAGCCTTATTCTTATACGTAAGAAGTGTATCGGGGTCATTAGGGACTTCTAGCACTTAGTTGAGTTCAAAACATTCTTATAAATTGCGTTTATAGCGGCAGATTATGCAAGGGTCAACTTTAAATAATCATAACCCATATAACACAGAGCATTAGATATCCCATGACCTACCAAATGAAATCTCTTTGAAGTATCTTTCCAACGCAACTGGTTTTACCTCATTTTGAGTTTAGAGTCAAATGTTATGATTGTTTTACTGAACATTGCCAGAGCAGGGTAATTCCAAGAAACCATATACGGGTCATGGATTGAAGTACAACCCATAAAGTTAGGTCTCGTGAAAAAGTCAAAAATATTAATTCTTAGCCCAGACTTCACGAATTCATCTACAAGTAATAAAG
The DNA here is from genome assembly GCA_038996855.1 of Solanum aculeatissimum. NCBI lineage: Eukaryota > Viridiplantae > Streptophyta > Magnoliopsida > Solanales > Solanaceae > Solanum > Solanum aculeatissimum. The sequence continues at coordinate 7,898 of JBCEWC010012288.1, forward strand.
TATTCTACGGGTTGTGGATTGGTCTCGTGGAATGTTTCACCAACCTCCAAAAAGTGCCCAAAAGATATAGAAAGATTCCACAAGTTGGGGGATGTTCCACGAGCCATAAAAGTGGCCCGTGGATGACTTTTGATAACTTTTTCTAAGGGGTTATTTTGATCTTTTTTACCCTTTTAAAGCCTAGACTTGGTGTTTTTATACCTAAAAATAAACCTAAACATATCAGTTGATTCTTTTTACGCTAAATCACATCCTCCAAACGTTGAGCAAGGGTTCAAGGGAGGAAAAAACTAGGGTTGGAAGCATAAACTTGAGTGTTCTTCCAAGCAGTTTCATAATCTAAATTTCTAGCTATGTAAGACTAATCAGAATATGTATTGTGTTCTCCCATGTGCCCCATAAATCGTATCGATGGAGTTGTGAACGAATTGTGTCTTCCATGAATGTTTCTTGAAGGTTTTTCTTAAAAAGTCAAGTATTTCTATATAATTATGTGTGAATTATAGTTTTCATGAATCAATTACTCGAAATAGATAATTTTACTTTTCTACATAAACCCTAGCATGAATTCTTGATATTTTTGCATATTATACTTAAATGGGCATACATGAGTATAAATTGAGCCTGAAAAGTCTATAAAATTCTTAAATGTTTTCAACTTCATTTTTATTTTCTTGAATGCTATAAGTCCAAATGATGCATAATTGAGCCTTTATGAGTCAAGAACTGAACCTTAAAAGAATGTAACCAAATAATTGATAATTGATATGATGAATTGAGTTGATGAATTTCCTTTGAGACTAGATGAATGAGTTAACCATAGGGTTGATGCCTTATGAGCATGTTGAGTCTTGGGAGGAGTATTGAGCAAGAGTAAGTCCAACTTAAACTCAATAACTATGTGGCTAGCGTAGGAGAGGATTGAACCATAAAATCAGATGATTCCTTATTATCCCAAAAAGAGGATTTGATGTTATTATTGTGGATCCACTGATGGGATATCCTTTTCCCTGATAAGATATTGGATGGATGTGGTAATGACATTGCTTTATTGTATCAGCACCGACTTATAGGTAATGGTTTTCGGTTAGAGAAATTCCCAAATAGGCCTTGATAATACTCTGAGTGGATGGGATGAGATGGTATATGAGTGGTCATTTTCTAAACTTCATTCTCACCTTAGACTTTTGACTGGATGAATGAGTTCCTAACTTCCTGAGTTGATGTTATTCTGCCTTTACATGTTTCATTCTGCCATTTTACATACTCGTACATTCCACGTACAGATGTCCATTTAGACCTACATCTTTTCATGATGCAGAGACAGGTACTAACGACCATCAACAGGTACCCCGTTGAGGACCTACTCACATCCAGCTGATTGGTGAGTCCTCCCTTACTTTTAGAGGATGTCATGTCTTATCTTCTAGTTTTGAGTTTAGCTTTTCTATTTTATTTTGAGGTACCACTTAGTAAGATGTTTAGAGGCTTCATAAACTAGACGATCAAGTGTGATTGGATATTAATTTTGACTAGTTTTCTTCCATACTAGCCTTACTTAGTCGATGAATAGATTATTTGGCCTTTGGCCTTTGATTTATCATTTTATCATTATATTTCATTGAGTATTTCTTTACCATTGAGGTCTTCCATTATTAGATTATGATTGAACAAATGTGATAAAGTTAAGTGATTCACTTGGGGGCTAGATATAGTCTCTGAGTGCCGGTCACACCAAAGGTACCCTTCCAGAGCGCGAAAAACTTGGTATTAGAGCACTGAGTTCAAGTGTCCTAAGGAGTCTATGAAGCCGTGTCTAGTAGAGTCTTGTGTATTGGTGTGTTTTGCACCACACTCTATAAGCAGGAGGCTATAGGACATTAGGAATGGTTATACTTCTTTTGTACTCTGAGATCATGCGATAAGAGTTTAACTCTGTTAAAGTACCTATCTGATTCGTGCATTACGCATTTGCAGATTATGCCTCCTAAGCGTACCGCTACCCAAAGAGATATTTCAGCCTCTAATGCTGAGAATCCCCCACTAGAGGTGCCTACTCAGATAGAGATGAGGGGTTGAGGTCGACCAACTAGAGCCATCAACGTTCCACAAGCACCTACTGCTCCACCAATTCCTACTATAGATGCTAATTTTAGAGGAGCTATCTCTATGCTCACCCAACTAGTAGCCACTCACAATGGGAACCAAAGATCACAGACCCCTAGCTCTAGCTTCCAAGAGACAACTATTACAACCAGACTTAGGCATTTTCTGAGGATGAACCCACCAGTCTTCATAGGGTCTAAGATTAAGGAAGACCCCTAGAACTTTATTGATGAGATATGGAAGGTGTTGAAAACTATGCATGCGACCAAGACTGAGGGAGTTGAACTTGCTTCCTATCAACTTAAGGATGTGGAACTTATTTGGTATAATCAGTGGGAAGAAAGTCGAGGTGAGGATTTTGAACCTGCAATTTGGAGTGATTTTGAGAGTGCCTTTCTTGACCACTTCTTTCCACGAGAGTTGAGAGAAACAAAGGTTAAGGAGTTTGTCAACTTGAAGTAGGAGGGGATGAATGTCAAAGTATATAGCCTCAAGTTCATACAACTATCCAGGTTTTCTCTAAAGATGGTCCCTGACATGAGATGTAGAATGAGGAAGTTCATATCTGGCTTAGGAAAGCATGTGAAAAAAGAGTGAAAAGTGACGTTGTTGATTTCGAGCATGGATATCTCCAGAGTTATGGTCTATGCGCAACAACTTGAGAAGGATAAAAAGAGAGATAGGGAGGAGAATTTAAGCAAAAAGGCTAAATCAGTAGGGCATGATCTTAGCCAGCAGAGCCACCATGTGGCAGACTCCACCTAGGTGAATGCTGAGAGGGAACAAATGCTTGCTTCAAGTGTGGACAGACTGGTCATTTCCAGAATGAGTATCCAATAAGAAGAAGGGGGGGGGGGTGAGGGAGGTAATAGAGCTCAGTCTTCGACAGTATCACATGCCAATGGTAATCAGAGAGGTGCTATTACTAATATGAGCAGGGGTACAAACAGTTTGTATATGATTGGCAATCGACAAGATCAGAAATTTACACCAAATGTTATTATAGGTATGCTTCTTTTCCTATGATGTATATGCCTTGGTTGACCTAGATTCCACTTTATCATTTGTGACTCCAAATGTCGCTAGTAAGTTTGAGATCCTTTCTGAATGTCTTCTTGAGCCTTTCAGTATTTCTACTCCTACTAGTGAGTCTATCATAGCTGAAAGGGTTTATAGAGATTGTGTAGTGTCCATTTATCATAGAGATACTCTTGCTGAACTTCTTGAGTTAGAGATGGTTGAATTCGATGTGATTTTTGGCATGGATTAGCTTTATGCCTGTTATGCCTCTTTCAACTATAGAACCTGGATGGTCAAGTTCCAATTTCCAAATGAGCCTGTTATAGAGTGAAAGGGTAGTTCTTCAGTGCTTAAGGGTAAGTTTATTTCCTACCTTAAGTCTAGAAGCTAATTTCTAAAGAGTGTATCAATTACCTCGTACGAGTTAAGGCTGATGATGTAGAATCTCCACCTTTTGAGTTATTTCTAGTTGCCAATGATTTTCCTGATGTCTTCCTTGATGATTTGCTTAGAGTTTCTCCTGATAGGGATATCGACTTTGGGATTGATGTTCTCCCCGATACTCAACCCGTATCTATTCCTCCATATAGAGTGGATCCAACTAAGTTGAAAGAACTGAAGGAACAGTTAAAAGATCTCTTGGATAAGGGATTCATTAGGCAGAGTGTCTATCTATGGGGCAGTCCTATCCTATTTGTTCGAAAGAAGGATGGTACCCTCAGGATGTGCATAAACTATCGCTAGTTGAATAAGGTTACCATTAAGAACAAGTATCCCCTTCCAAGAATTGATGACTTGTTTGACCAACTTCAGGGTGCCACTATTTCCTCTAAGATAAACCTCTGATTAGGCTATCACCAATTGAAAGTGAGAGAATGTGACATCCCAAAGATGGCTTTTTGAACCCGATATGGTCACTTCAAGTTTATGGTAATGTCCTTTGGGTTGACAAATGCACCTGCAACTTTCATGGACTTGATGAACAGAGTGTTTAAACGGTATCTTGACATGTTTATGATTGTGTTTATTAATGATATCTTGGTGTATTCCAGAGATGAGGAAGATCATGCTAATCACCTTAGGATCACTTTGCAGACGTTCAAGGATAATGAGTTATATCAAAAGTTTTTGAAGTGTGAGTTCTGGCTTAAATCTATGCTATTTCTAGGCCATGTGGTTTCGGGCGATGACATATAAGTGGATACTCAAAAGATCAAAGCGGTCAAGAATTGGCCTAAACCAATCTCTCCCACAGACATAAGGAGCTCTTTGGGTTTGGCTGGCTACTACCATAGATTTTTTGAAAGATTCTCTTCTATATCCGCACCGTTGACTAGATTGACTTAGAAGAAGGTCAAGTTTTAGTGGTCTGATGAATGTGAGAAAAGTTCCTAAGAGTTGAAGACCAAATTAACTACTGCACCAGTATTAACCTTGCCTGAAGGGACTGATGGATTTGTCATTTATTGTGATATATCTAGAGTGGGATTGGGATGTGTGTTGATGCAGAAAGGAAATATAGTTGCTTATGCTTCTAGATAGCTCAAGGTCCATGAGAAAAATTATCCAACCCATGATCTTGAGTTGGCTGCAGTGGTATTTGCACTAAAGATTTGTCTCCATTACTTGTATGGGGGTGCATATAGATGTGTTTACTGATCAGTAAAGTCTAAAATATGTATTTAGTTATAAAGAGCTCAATCTGAGGCAAAAGAGGTGTCTAGAGTTGCTCAAAGACTATGACATGAGCATCCTCTACCATCCAGGTGAAGCTAACATTGTTGCTAATACTCTTAGTAGATTATCAATGGGCAGCACGACCCATGTTGAGGAGGGAAATAAAGAGTTGGTAAAGGAAATGTATAGATTAACCCAATTGAGAGTACAACTTGAAGAGTCTAACGAAGGTGGAGTTAATGTTCAAAATGGGTCTACATCATCTCTTATATTGGAGGCGAAGGAAAAGCAAGACCAAGACCCCATTTTGCTACAATTGAAGAAAGATGTGCATAAACAAAAGGTGATGACTTTTGCCAAGGGGGGTGATGGAGTATTGAGGTATCAAGGCAAACTGTGTGTTCCAGATATTATTGGTATTTGAGAGAGGATCATGGTAGAGGCCCATAATTCTAAGTATTCCATTCATCCGGGATCAACTAAGATGTACCACGACTTAAAAGAGGTCTACTGGTAGAGTGGAATGAAGAGAGGCATTGCTGAGTTTGTTTCTAAGTGCCCAAATTGCCAACAAGTAAAAGTTGAGCATTAAAGGCCATGTGGAGTAGCCCAGAACTTTGAGATTCTAGAATGGAAATGGGATATGATAAACATGGACTTCATTACAAGTTTACCGAGATCTCACAAACAACATGACTCAATTTGAGTGATAGTTGATCGGAATACAAAATCTGCACACTTCTTGGCATTAAAACAACTGACACGGCAGAGGATTATGCTCGATTATACATAAAAGAGATTGTTAGATTGCATGGAGTTCCCTTGTTCATCATCTCAGACAAATGAGCCCAATTTACTGAATAGTTTTGGAGATCTTTCTAGAAAGGCTTGGGTTCGAAGGTGAATCTTAGCAATGCTTTTCACCCTCAGACTGATGGCCAGGCAGAACACAAAATTCATACTCTGGAGGATATGTTGAGATCCTGTGGCATGGAATTCAAGGGTAATTGGGATGATTATTTACCTCTGATTGAGTTTTCTTACAATAATAGTTTCCATTCGAGTATTCAGATAGCTCCCTATGAGGCTTTTTATGGGAGGAGATGTAGATCACTGATCGATTGGTTTGAGGTGGGTGAAGCAGAATTGATTGGACCAGAATTAGTTCACCAAGCCATGGAGAAAGTAAAAATCATTCGAGAAAGATTAAAAATTTCACAGAGTTATCAGAAATCCTACACTAATGTTAGGAGAAGGGACCTAGAGTTCGAAGTGAATGATTGGATGTACTTGAAAGTGTCACCCATCAAGGGTGTAATGAGGTCGGGAAGAAGGGAAAGTTGAGTCCTCGATACATTAGTCCTTACCAAATTGTGAGGAGAGTGGGAAATGTAGCTTATGAGTTAGAACTACCATAAGAGTTGGCAACCATCCATCTGGTCTTTCACATTTCTATGCTTAAGAAGTGTTTGGGAGATCCATTCTTTGTTGTACCTATTGAAAGCATTGGAGTGAAAGATAGTTTGAGTTATGAAGAGATCTCAATCCAAATCCTGGATCGTCAAGTTTGCAAGTTGAGAACTAAAGAGGTTGCATCAGTAAAAGTGTTGTGGAGAAGTCAATTTGTTAAAGAGGCTACATGGAAATCTGAAGAGGATATGAAGGCTAGATACCCTCACCTGTTCGTGCCTCCAAATGATAAAATTTATGATAATGATTCATTTCTATTCTCTGAGTTATTTTTTCCATTGTTGAGTTCTTATCTCTGAGTTGATGCCCTTTTCGAGTATATGAGTTCTCATGTATTTAATTGTATTCGTGCCTAATTAAAATGTTATAAATGGTCTTTCAATTCTATATCCTGAGTTGAAGTTGATTTTGGAGCATAAGTATGCGAGTATCCGAGCATTTAAGTTCTTGATGGTGTTTTTGCTTGCTGGGTCTGAAGTTGCTCATCATTCGAGGACGAATTATCCCAAGGGGTAGATATTATTACACCCCATAACTCTATTCTTATATTTACCCATGTTCCAATCCTTATTCTTATATGTGAGAAGTGTATTAGGGTCATTAGACACTTCTAGCACTTAGTCGAGTTCAAAACCTTCATATAAATTGAGTTTATAGCGATAAATTATGTAAGGGTCAACTCTAAATAATCATAACTCTTATCACACAGAGAAGTAAATGTCCTATGACCTACCAAATGAAAGCTCTTTGCATTATCTTTCTAACGCAACTGGTTTCACCACATTTGAAATTTGAAGTCAAAAGTTATGGTCATTTATTAAACACTGCCAGAGTAGAGTAATACCACGAAACCATATATGGGTAGTGGATTGAAGTATGACCCATAAAGTTAGGTCTCGTGGGAAAGTTAAAAAAATAAATTTTTAGCCCCAAAATTCACGAATCCATCTACGGGTTGTAAAGTATTCTATGGGTCATGGATTGATCTTGTGGAATGTTCCCGTAACCTAAAATATGTGCCCAAAAGTTACGAAAAGATTCCATGGGTCGTGGGATGTTCCACGAGCACTAAAAGTGTCCCGTGGATGACTTCTAACAACTTTTTCTAAGGAGTTATTTTTGTCTTTTTCCACCCTTTTAAAGACTAGACTTGATATTTTATACCTAAATAAATCCCTAAGCATATCAGTTGATTCTTTTTACGCTAAATCACATCCTCCAAACATAGAGCAAGGATTCAAGGAAGAGAAAAAGCTAAGGTTGGAAACATAAACTTAAGAGTTCTTCCAAGCAGTTCCCAAATCTGAATTTCCAGGTATGTAAGGCTAATCAGAACATAGATTTTGTTCTCTCATGTTCCTCATAAACCGTATCAATGGAGTTGTGAACGAATTGAGTCTTCCATGAATGTTTCTTGAAGTTTTTTCTTAAAACGTCTAACATATTTCTGTATAATTATGCATGAATTATAGTTTTCATGAATTAATTACTTGAAATAGATGATTTAATTTTTCTACATGAACCCTAACATGAATTTTTGATATTTTTGCATATGACACTTAAATGAGCATGCATGAGTATAAATTGAGCCTGAAAAGTCTATAAAATTCCTGAATGTTTTTAACTTCTTTTTTATTTTCTTGAATGCTATGAGTCCAAATGATGCATGATTGAACCTTTATGAGTCAAGAACTGAACCATAAAAGAATGTAACCAAAGAGTTGATAATTGATGTGATGAATTGAGTTGACGAATGTTCAATGAGACTAGATGAATGAGTTAACCATAGGGTTGATGTCTTATG
>JBCEWC010012289.1:0-15973 GCA_038996855.1 Solanum aculeatissimum
ACTCATATGATCCATACCTAGTGACACAAGTCGTCTTAGACTCATCACCCTCTGCTATCCGTACCTGCCAGTAACCCAATCGGAGGTCCAGCTTTGTGAACCAGCATGCCTTGCTCAACCTATCCATCAAATCCTACACCAAAGGAACTGGATATTTGTTCTTCACAGTTACCTTGTTCAAAGCCCGATAGTCCATACACATCCTTAGCGACCCATCCTGTTTCTTTTGGAATAAAACAAGTGCACCATAGGGAGCTTTTGAAGGCTGAATCAGACCAGCATCAAGTAATTTATTCAATTGTTTCCTCAGCTCAACCAGCTCTTTAGGAGCCATTCGATAAGGAGCTTGTGCAGGCGGCGTAGAACCTGGCAGCAACTCTATCTTTTGATCAATATCCCTTCTTGGTGGTAATTTACTTGGCAAATCAGGCAACATCACGTCAGCAAACTGTTTCAACACCTCTACCACACAATCAGGTACTTCTACCTTCACATCAGGTTTTAATTCGACTAAGGCAGCAAGGAAGGTCTCATTACCTTTCCTTAGACCTTTGTCATCTGAAATAGAAGACAACATAGGACTCTTGTACTTAGCAACTTTCTCGGATTCTCCATAGGGATGAACAACCTTCAGAAAACATGGATTGGTCTCATTCATAATATTACACCATCCAAGTGAGGAAAAGGGACAAACCTGTACTTCCTCAAGAAGACGATTCTGAGTACGACCTCAAAGTCTCCAAGCGACATAACCATCAGATTATGTTTTCCTGTCCAACAACCAGTCAACATAGATACATCATAGGCCATGCCTGCAATGGCTTGTACCTTTGAACTTACGGTCTGAACATAGGAAGGGCTTTTCTTCAACTTCAGTCCTATCTTTGCAGCAATTTTGACATCCACAAACGTGTGAGTAGCTTCAGTATCAACCATTGCCACCACCCATTTTCCATCAACCATCATTTCAATGTGAATTAGCATAGCATGAGGATTTCCAGCCTTGGACGTTTCTCCAAAAGCATTGATCAAACTGATCTGATTTAGAGACAATCCCAATGGATTTGCAAGTGCAGCAACTACACCTTCTTTATCTTCACTCGAATTCACATTCCCAGCAAGCATTGCGTTCATCCTCTCATGATTTGGGCAATGCTTGGCCAAATGCGGACCACCACAAGTCCAACAACCCTTATCTTTGCTCTTGTTTTTGGTGTTATGTCCCTCCTTCATTGGCATCTTGCCCTTGTCAGTATTCTCCCTTTAGTTTTCCTTCGTCACTTCCCTTCTTTTCTCAAACTTTTTCTTAGTTTTCGAAGTAGAGGAGTCTTCGGAAGTAGGCCGAATGGAGCGAAAATCGACTAAGGAATCTGCTGCAGCAATGGCAGTGGACAGATCCTTAACATTCTACCTCCTCAACTCATTTTGGGCCTAACCTTGCATGCCTGAAATGAAGTTATGAAGCTTGTATTCATCCGACATATTCTAGATATCCAGCATCAAGGACAAAAATTCCTTGATATACTCACGAATTGTCCCACCCTGCCTTAGCCTTTTCAACCGGTCTCTAGCAATCCATGAGGCATTGCTAGGAAGGAACTGATCTCTAATTTCCTTCTTCAACTTTTCCCACGTATCAATTTTGTGCCTGTTAGCACTTTCGTCATATGCACTCCGAGTCCTCCACCACAGTTTTGCATCACCCGCCAAGTACATCGTGGTGATGTTTAACATGTCGTTCTCAGGCACCCGTGCAATCATAAAGTACTGCTCCATGTCCCAAAGGAAATTTTTAAGTTCCTTGGCACTTCTTGCACCACCAAACGGCTTCGGGTCTGGGATCTTCACTTTAGAGTGTTCTTCCCGACTTGGCCTAGACGCAGCAACGGCCAGACGTAAGACTGCATTTTCTGAACGAAGTTCTGCATTCTCCTTCAACAGTCCCTCCAATTGCAGTATTACTCCCTCACGGAAATTACACATTTCCCCTGTGTGTTCGTCTACATCAGAACGATGTGGACTTATAGCCGACCGAAACATCTCAAGTTCGATCTTGATACCCAAAATATGAGTCAACAAATCAACCAGATTTGGATCATTCAAGCATTCATCTGTCATGGCGATGAATGCCTCCATTCTTCGGATATGTTCACGCAGTTCTACGTTCGTCACCATCTTCGTACAACCGTGCTTTGATACCAATTGATATAGGAGAGATTGTTTTTCTCGACACCTCTGGATGGAAGCCTGCAACGCTTGCAAACTTCAGCCACAACACACAACACCACACAGTCTAACACTTAGACAAATTAACGTTTTAGGAAGCAGAACATAAACAACACTTAGAACAATTACAGGAATGCTTCCCAACCTTTATTAATAATTCTCAACAAAGGAACAAGACCTCACAAATTCATCTAAGGCACATAACACTCTCTGGTTGCCTTAGAAGAATTTCAGTCCCTTAAATAGACTGCACAGGGCAGTTGCTAAAGGATAAGGAAGTTACAAGCTGACATGTACCAGGCACATGGCTTCCCACTAACTCAAATCAGAACACAACTAACTTTACAACAGCTATATTCTAACAGCTATAACCTAAATTCAAATTTAAACTAAGTCAGGCATGTGCCACACATATGCACCCTTCCTTAGACGAATTTACAATAGACTTTACACTTAGAATATTTTTTGTTGCCTTCTAACACTTAGTTTTATTTCTCACTTGCTTCCAGCACATTGCCCATAGTTTGATCAGCCTTGCCTTGCCATCGTCAAGTCCCACAGCCTTGCCTTGTCAAGCCAACACACTTGCCCAGCCTTGCCAAGCCTTAGTCTTGTCAAGCAACACGTTGCCTTGCCTTGCCTTGCCGATGCCACTGCCTTGCCTTGTCTTCACCTTGCCTTGTGCCCAAGTATGCTTAGCCATCACTCCAGCATCCTTGGTCTTTGCATCCAAGCTCCTTGCCAACACTTAAGTAGCTTGAACACCTTGCCGCACTACCAACACTTAGCCGCACAACAACACTATATTGTTTACCCACATACATGCCAAGGCCAATGTAGAAGTCCTTGTCATGCCCGTGTCATATCGCTCAAGGATATCGAGGGTCTAACAGGTAGCCATGTGATATAGTAGGTTAATAGGATTAGTCATGTATTTATATCCTGTGTTGTATCTATCTGCCTTATATGAGTTACTTTATCGTATTTTACATACTATCATTTTCTTTTCATTATAAGTTATTTTCCTTTTCTCCTCGTTTTTGTTTTTCAATGTCTAGAATCTTCTATTTATGGGGCTTGATTTTGAGACGAGGGTTTTTTGGAAACAACCTCTCTATCTCTACGAGGTAGTGGTAAGGTTCGCATACATTTTATCCTCCCCAGACCCCACTTGTGAGATTCCACTGGGTATGTTGTTGGTGTTATAGAGCATTCCTATATAGACCCCAAGTCATTTATGACTTGCTAACACTAATAGTTCGGTCGTTTGTTTTGAAGTTATGTAGTTTTCCATCTTAAAGGCCTGGTTAAAGTTGAAAACATGAGTTTAGCAGTAAAGTCTGTGTAAACGACCTCATAATAGATATTTAATGGTTCCATCAACTTCGAAATGGTAATATTGGAAACGGGGTCGGTTAGAGTATCACAATTTTCGGTGTTAGTTTATATCGTGTTTTGCATTTTAGCCTTCAGAATAGGCTAATAGTCACCATTCTTGGAAAACATGCTCAAATGAAAATTCTGATTGTGCAGTTAGTTTTGGAACATCGAATTTGGTCTACAAAAATGGTTCATTCAGTTTTCGTGTCTTCTGGGTGCATTTTGGGCCCCTCGATGGAAATTGAGTAAATATGAAATTAGGATGTGGGACATACATTTGATCATAACGACCTCATATGGAAATTTCAACTGCACCATTGGATCTAGAACGTAAAAGCTAGTAGGGTTACATAGTGTGTTTTTGTAAATTAGACTCCGAATGAGTTTCAAAAACCCGTTGAAAAAAATAAGAGTTGGCTGAAATCTGGTGTAGGACCTAACACTGCGCATTTGCAAAGGAAGGCTCACATTTGTACCGATGACAGTTAACCTGAAAGACCTCTCATTTTTTGGAATAAATAGGGAAAAATTGGCCAATAAATATTAGACTTATTTTTATCTATATGGCAGTTTTAAATATTATTTTTGTGATACAACTATGTTTTATCTTAATACAAGAACATTTATCTCTTCCATAGTATAATTAACACCAAAACGTTGCTTAGGAATTCATCAAAATATTTTTATATATGTCTCAAAAGGGAAAAAATTAAACACCTTATAATCGAAGGAGCTTTTCAAAAGCTTACCTCAATAACATTAGTTCTAGATTCTTGAGGTGTGATAAAAGATATGGGAACTTCGATTAGTGTGACATCTTCATCACCAATAACTTTGTGTTGCTCATTCATATTCAAGTAGAAAATATGAAAAACAAATTAGTTAGACCTTTGGTAAAATGAAAACTTGTATGAAGTGATGAAGAAGGTTTTCAAAAAAAATATAAACTGCTCGCTAATATATATATATATATACACACACATATACGAAGAAAACCTTTCCTTTTCTTCCATTAGACAATTAACATTTAAAAAGTTATTGTTGAATACATAAAGAAATATTTATATATGTTAAAGCTCGAAAAAGTTCTCTCTAAAAATAAAAACTCTCTCAATACATTATAACCATTAATTTTATAATAGTGAATAAGATCGTATCGATAAAAGTTGTCTTGAAAGACCTATCACTTTTTGGAATAAATATAGGACTTAACTAAAAAATCAGCAAAATTGGTGATTAGAATTTAGACTTGTCTTTATCTATATGGCATATTTAAATGTTGTTTTGTGATACAACCCATATATTTTATATCAATCGAAGAACATTTCTCTCTTTCATATCATAATTAACACCAAAAAGTTTCTTAGGAATTCGTCAAAAGATTTTTATATGTGTCTCAAAAGGGAAAAAACTAAACACCTTATAATCGAAGGAGCTTTTCAAAAGCATACCTCAATAACATCAACTTTAGATTCTTGAGGTGTGATAAAAGATATAGGAACTTTGAGTAGTGTTGCATCTTCATCACCATTAATTTAATGTTGCTTATTGATATTCAAGTAGAAAATATTAAAAAATATAGTTAGATCTTTTATAAAATGAAAACTTGTATGAAGTGATGAAGTAGATTTTCAGCAAACAAATATAAACTATTAGCTTGTGTGTGTGTGTGTGTGAAGTAATATTTTAAGAACATAATGAAGGTGCTACAATACCCAAAAAAATTAAAGAAAAAGAATTTTGTCCATCAATCTTATACGTTCAATAATAAGATCAATGATTGTTGTAGTCATGCATTTCTTAAACTTCACTAAGTTCATTGAATGTGTGATAAAAAAATTCAACGTAAATTCAAATTTATTTCGGAACAAGTTAAATTTTGGGGTAAAACCAATTTTAAAAGATTCTATTTCTAATGAATTATTAAAAGTTATCGTAACCTATATCACATATTAAATTAATTCTCACCACAGTAATGATTATTTCTTTTTTTATTTTGGCCAAATTTAAAATGATAAGTCTCCTCTATTTTCACCTACACATACTAGAACTTGCATACTTAAAATAAAAAACAAAAATAAACATCAAGATAAAGAGAAAAAAATCTTGAAAAGCTTGAATCCGTTTGAATAGTGCTTGTGATAAATTTCCAAACTGAAAAAAATTACTATGATATTCGTTCCACTGATATGTGAAATGACTCTATCTAGTTATTATTAATAAGATTATATTCCTTATCTAAAAAAAACTACTACAAATTTTCTCAGAAATGTTAAAATATGAAAAAAATCATTTAAGATAGTTTGGTCATTTTGAAAGTTGTTCTATAGATGAATCAATCTATTCATGTTAAAAGTACGGTAAGTAGAGGTATTAAATAACATAATGCAGACATAACTAAAGATATCATACAACAAAGAAAAAGGATGTGTTAGGTGATATATATTAGTGTGTATTAGAATTTAGATCTCATTTATTTGCATTAATTACGATTTAATTTTACAATTTGATTCTTAACCATTAAATCTATATGTTTTTAGTTCTGAATTTTAATCATTCAGATCTTAACCATTAAGTGCATTTTATTATGATTCAATCATTTAAAAAGTTTGAACAGGTATAAATGATTAGATCCATAACAAACTCTAATATTATTGACATGTCTATTCAAAGATTTCTGTAAAAATTACGATTCACTAATTTCATCCATTCGCTGCTAGCACCATACCCCATCATTGTCAATCATCTTCATCATTATCCTCCCTTATTAATTACTACCATCAACCTCCTATAATTGCCATCCTCAACTACCACCACTACCGGTCACTATAATAAACAACAACAACACTAGCTATCATTTATAATTAATAGGGAGGCAGGACAGGCGATAGGACAAAAAACTGAGGTGGAGCCCGACAAGGCCACTTTTATGTTGCTCCAGTGGTGGCAGAGGCTGAGGCATCATAGATGTTATCATAGGTACTATCGATATATGCTAGCAGGTTGCTTTAATTTTATTTCATCCAGGTTCTACCTTCTCTTAAGTGTATATATATTTTGCTCCTCATTTTCCTATTGTTTTGGTGTCATTAGGGGTGTTGTTGTGTGTTTCAACCCCAATAGGGGATCTTTTAGTAGTGGATCAGTACGTAGGTCCTGTATGGTTACTATTCAATGCATGATACTCAGGTAAAATTTATTTTTCTTGGTATGCTAGATTTTGATGTTATTTTGGGCATGGACTAGTTATCTCCTCATCATACGATTTTCATTATTACGCCAAGACTGTTATGTTAGCCTTTCTTGGTATTCGTCTAGTGTTGTGGCAGGGTGCTTATATTCACACAACAACGGGGATTATATCTTCCATGCGAGCCTAATTGTTAGCTTCCTTAGGATGTCTAGCTTGTTTAGCCTCTGTTCGTGTTGTTTCAAGTGAGACCGCATCTATTTATTTTGTCCCTATAGTCCAATAGTTTATTGATGTATTTCCCACCGACCTACTTGTCCTACCTCCAGAGAGAGATATTGATTTTGCTATAGATTTGAAGCTAGGCACTAAGCCCATTATAGTTACACCCAGATGGCTCCTATAGAGCTTCGAGAGCTTAGTATTCAACTTTAGGACCTCTTAGGTAAGGGGTTCATCCTCCCAAGTATGTCTCCATGGGGTGTTCCCATCTTGTTTGTTAAGAAGAAAGATGGTACCTTGGAGATGTGCATTTTTAATAGGCAGTTGAATAAGGTAATGTTGAAAAATCCTTAGCGCCTATATCATATTGATGATTTATTTGACCAATTTTGGGATGCTGCTATGTTTTCTTTGATTGTTATGAGATCTGGGTACCATCAACTAAGGATTAGGGAAACGTATATTACTAACACTCCCTTTCAGACTCGCTACAACCACTACGAGTCCGTGGTGATGTCATTTGGTCTTACTAATGTACCTATTCCTGCATGGATTTGATGACCCGAATACTTAGGCTCTATCTTGACTCTTTTGTGCTCATATTCATCGATGATATCTTAGTATACTCGCGGAGTAGAGATGAGCATGTCCAACATCTGAGGATAGTGGTCCAAACTTTGAGAGATCATCAACATTATGATAAGTTCTCAAAGTGCGAGTTTTTGCTAGAGTCAATGGCATTTTTTGGACACATGGTATCCAAGGAGGTCATTATGGTCGATCTAGCAAAGATTGAGGCTATTAGAGGTTGGGCTAGGCCCACAGTTGTCATGGAGGTATAGAGCTTCATCCAATTGGTTGGCTATTACAAGCTCTATGTCGAGGGTTTCTCAACTATTACCGCCTTATTGACCCAGTTGACCCGCCAAGGTGTTCCTTTTGTATGGTCTAAGGAGTGTGAGTTGAGCTTTCATAGCTTCAAGGAGTAACTTACAACTGCACCTATCCTGACTCTTCCAGTTGAGGGAATGGGTTTTATTGTATATTTTGATGCATCTGGTGTTGTTCTAGCATGTGTTTTGATGCAGCAGGGTCGATTCATTCCCCATACCTCCCGATTGTTAAGAGAACATGAGCGCTTCTACCCCACTCGTGATCTAGAGTTGCTAGCGATAATGTTTTCACACAAGACTTAACAACACTACTTATGGTAGGTCCATTGTGAGATATATATGGACCGTTGCAACCTTCAGTACATTCTAAGCTAGAGGGACCTAACTTTAAGGCAGCAACATTGGATTAAGCTTTTAGCAGATTAGTACTTGTCTATTCTCTACCATCGAGGCAAGGTGAACATGGTAGAGGACGCCCTGAGCTTGAAGGCTGAGAGTATGGGAAGCTTAGCCTACCTACCTACTGTGGAGTGACCCTTAGCTTTGGACATTTAGTCCTTAGCTAACAAGATGGTTAGACTGGACCTTTCAGAAAATGGGAAAATATTGGCCTTTGTTGGGGCTCAATTTTATTTACATGATTAGATTCATGGCCGATAGTTCATGGAATAGACATTGGTTGAATGTGAAAGTTGGTATTGCGGGATAATTGTGATCAGGCTTCTATATATTGAGAAGATGTATTATGGTATGACGGTCGTCTATGTGTTCCAAAAGTAGAGGATTTGATTTAGTTTGTCCTTTATGAGGCCCATGACTCTAGATACTCTATTTATCTGGGCACTACAAAGATGTATGTTGAGTTGAGGAAACATTACTAGTGGTATGACATGAGGAGAGACATTGTAGATCATGTGTCCTATTCCTTAGCTGCCAACAGGTGAAGGCCGAGCATCAGAGACCTAGTGGGGAGTTTTAGAGATTACCCATTCTCGACTGGAAATGGGAGAAGACCACCATAGACTTTATGATAGGTTTCCCGAGACCTCTAGAGGTATTGATAGTATATGGGTCATCATAGATTGGTTGACTAAATCTGCTTATTTCCTCCTAATACAGTCTACTTACCATGTAGAGCGGCTAGCCCAGATTTATATACTGGAATGTGTGTTATATAGGGTGCCATTGTCTATTATCTCATATCGGGGGTCACAGTTCATATCTAACTTTTAGAGTGATTTTCAAAAAGAATTAAGCACCTGGGTGGACCTCAGTACTACATTTCACCCCCAAACATATGGTCAGTCAGAGCATACTATTTAGATCTTGGAGGATATTTTGCGGGCCTATGTATTAGAGTTTGGGGGTCAGTGGAATAAGTTTTTTCCACTAGAAGAGTTTGCATACAACAACAACTACCATTCAAGTATTTAGATGGCCTCATTTGAGGACCTATATGGTAGGCATTGACACACTCCTGTTGGGTTGTTTGAGTACTCAGAGTCTAGGCCGCACAATACAGATTTACTGCTGTCACAACCTGAGAGTAGGGCCTAGATGTGACATGGTAAAGGAGAACCCAAAAGTCCTCAATCAAGCCATCATAGCATCATCACACATATCATCGGTTTGGAAGCGCATAAAATAAGCTATAAGCATATAAGTCTAGGGGATTCCGGAGCTTTGGACTCAAGCTATGGGGATGTTGTCGGGAATAGGATAAGAATGAATCACATAATACATAGCAATTATGTTCTAAGGGAGGGTAAGTATGACTCAGGATATGGGTGCAAGCAGGGTTAGGGACTTTCCACATAAGCACATTTCAAATCCAAACGTATCATAATAGCATAAGCAGAAACGAAGGCATAACATAAGATATCATCACTTTACATAGATAGCTATATCATTGTAAGGAACACATAGCATAATGTACAATAGAGTTCGATATGTCCAACAATGCCTCTACATAAGATAAGATGAGGCCTCGACATATTCTGCGCTCACTCTCAAGTCATAAAGTAAAGGAACATAAAGTAAAGACAAAGGTAGATGAAAGTGGGTGTTTCCCTTGGAGTATAGGGCTCACCAAAAGTAATAACTTCAAGAGTCTCGTTTAACCGTCCAACGGGGGAGCAAATTAACCTCCGGTTCCTACATGGTGAGAGCATGTAGACAAGAGTATGGGTTAGCACATAATAATGCACTAAGTATGTGGGCATGCGATGCATATAAACATAGGCCTAACAAACAGTTAGATGACAAGGGCACATATATAGAAGGAGAGTATAGGAAAGGATAGTATCTCAATATGCCATGAAATCAATGATGTATGAAATGCCATAATGCTTATAGTATAGGGGATGAGACCATAACCGACATCCAAACTCATGTGAGCTACAACATGAACCTGCCCGATGAGACCTCCCATCAGATGAGATAAGATTACTTGCCAAAGGTAACCTACACCACACCTTACGACCCGATCATTTCGGTGTGATTGCCACCTTTCTTACGACCCAGTCATTTTGGAAGGATTTCTATAACATATCATATCATACCATAGCATACCTTACGGGACCACCCATTTTGGTTGCATAACCTATGTTGGCACATAGTAGAGAGAAAGGAGTGGGACACTTGGGGATAGCCCACTTACTACTCCAATCCCACTCAGTGCTAAGTCGCCATCCCACAAGAATACATATACATATACATGCCTTTAAAATGGAAAGGAAACACTTGACATCATACCATGCATAATTAGGCTTAAAGGCCCAATCACTTGCTTCATATCCATGCAAACGTAACTAAAAAGTCTAACACATTTCATAATCATACTCCATTGGGCTAAAAAGCCAAATATGTTTTCATGTCAAACTTCATGCATAAGAGTAGCTCCATACTTGTCAAATTATATTGGTGTAAACACCCATAGTTGCTCAAAGAGCCATATCATAGACATTATGTGATCACATTCCTATCATAACCCATACTTGTTAAAAATCATAGTCATAAACATATTTGGGACTTAGCTCATATCATATCCTTATTGGAATCTATGTTCATGCATGCAAATGCCATGATTGATGATGAGAATAGCATGGATAACTAAAATTTATAATTTAAATCCAAAATAAGAAGAATCCACAAGAAATTCAAGGTTAAATCAACAATTAAATCTCAATTTAGCACTACCCATACAAGGATTAAAGAGTAAGGGGATATGTATACTTGTACCTTCCTTAAATCAAAGGAATTCATCAATTAGGGGATTAGATCATTTTGAAATCATTAAATAAGAACAACCCACACTTCAATTTTACTAAATCATTCTCAACTTAAAAGACCCATTTCGAGAAAAATCATAATTCATCAAAATTTGAGAAAAGGATTTTGGGTCTTCATGGTTGAAAGATAAACCATGAATGAAACCCACATACCTTGAATTTAACAAGAAAATTGAGAAGATTCTGATGAAGACTTGAGTTTTCTCCAATTTCAAGCTTGGTTTCCAATGGAAGATGAGAGAAAATTGAGAGAATTTGGGCGAGAAATTGAGAGCCTTAATGAATTAAAAGGGGTTAGGGTTTAATTTAGCGGTTTCAGGAGAGTTTAGAAAGGCTAAAATGACTCTAAGAACAATTAAAATTACCATTTAACCATTAAGGAAACGGAGAAGATAACTGGAACAGTCCCTGACAGAAACACCCACATGGTCCGTGTAGTGGCTCACGGACCGTGAACCCTACCGTATGGCTTAACTTGGTTCATGCCTTGGATTGAAATCTTGGATGACTTTCTGGATCACTCCATGATAGGACTCACGGTCCATGAAACTGCACACGGACAGTACACTAGTCCGTAGAGCCTCACTTGGTCTGGAGTCCTGACCCTGGGGTCTAGGCAGTCTCTGGACTACTCCACGAAGGCCCTTCACGGACCGTGAGGCATTACACGGACCGTGAACCGGTCCGTGGAGTTTCACTTGGTCTGGGGCCTTGTTTCAACACCCATGGAACTCACTGGATCAGTCCACGCAGGGGCTCATGGGTCGTGAACCTCCAAATAGCCCGTGGTCCCTCCCATAAGGCAGTAACTTAGTCCCACAACAGTTTCCCCTTTTTCGAGAACCCTTTCGTGCATGGGCAGTCTCACTGTAATGGTCATAATTTCCACGTCCAAACTCCAAACCGAGTGAAAACAAGTTTGTTGTGAAGATAACTCAGAGAGCTTCGATTTGATATGTATGTCCCACCCAGTTCATCTCGTGCCAAGATATATGGCCATCAAAAGTCAGTCCTTCCACACGATTCCATACAAAACTCCACTAACACGATTCCTTTGAACACAACCACTTAATTAGAATTCATGATCATCACTAATCAACCATAACAAGTTCTAAATGGACCTTGACCCACCAATATGAAGTTCGAAAATCTTCAGGTCATTACATCATCTTCCCCTTGGGAATATTCATCCTCGAATGAGCTAGACCACAACTTAAGGAAATCAATCAAGCAAGAAACATTTTCATCATAACTTATAAGGGATCATGCATCATTTTCAAAGCCATTTAAAACTCATGTCAAAACATCATTTTCATGCTCATGTATGCATGCAATGTGATGAAACTCAATAATTTAAAGAATTAGGACCATTAGAAAGGATAGAACCTAGTACCTTAAGCTTGAGTAGATTGGAAAAGATAGGGGTATCGCTCCATCATGTCCAACTCCGCTTTCCATATAACACTCTCCACATGTTGGTTCCTCCAAAGCACCTTAACCGAAGCCACCTCCTTGTTGTGAAGCCGCTTCACTTTCCTATATAAAATTTCGCCGGTGCCTCTTCATAAGTCAAATTATCCTCAACCGTCACACTATCCAAAGGTGGAATGGCCGTAGGGTCACCAACCAATTTCCTCAACATCAAAACATGGAACACCAGATGAATAGAGCACATCTCCAGAGGAAAATCCAACCTATAAGACACATTGCCAACCCTCTCAACAACTTTATATGGACCGACGTACCAAGGGTTCAACTTTCCCTTTTTGCCAAAATGCATGACACCTTTCATAGGAGATACTTTCACATAAACCCAATCACCTACATGGAATTCAAGATCTCTCTTCCTAACATCCAAATAGGACTTTTGGCGGCTTTGAGCTGTCCTCAATCTTTCCCTAATCAGCCTCACCTTTTCTATGGCCTCAACCACCAAGTCCGGGCCTAACAATGTCGCCTCACCTATCTCAAACCAACCCACTGGGAATCTATACCTTCTACCATACAAAGCTTCGAATGGGGCCATATCGATGCTAGCATGGAAACTATTGTTGTAGAAAAACTCAATAAGTGGTAGATGATCATCCCAATTTCCCTTGAACTCCAACACACCCGTAATATGCCCTCCAAGGTTTGAATTATCCTCTCGGCTTGTCTATCGGTTTGGGGATGGAAGGTGGTGCTCAATTTGATCTTAGTACCAACTCCCTTTTGAAATGACCTCCAAACATGAGAAGTGAATTGAGAACCATGATCCGATATAATTGACCTCGGTATACCATGCAACCTTTCCAACTTCCAGATATACATCTTAGCATACACTTTGGCACTATAAGTGGTCTTGACTGGTAAGAAATGAGCTGACTTAGTCATCCAATCAATGACAACTCATATCGAGTCAAATTATTTATGAGTACGAGGCAACCTAACTATGAAGTCCATATTCACATCCTCCTACTTTCAAATAGGAATCTCAATATCTTGGGCTAGGCCACCGGGCCTTTTGTGTTCCACCTTTTCTTGTTGACAATTCGTACATTCCAACATGAATTTTTCTATGTCTTTCTTCATGCCATGCCACCAATACAACTCCCTCAAATCTCGATGCATCTTAGTAGATCCCGGATGAATAAAATATTGGGAATTATGAGCTTCGCTCATGATAATGTCCTTTAGGATATTAACATACGAAACACACAATCAATTTTGGTACCATAGCACACCATCTCCCCCTTGGGAAAAAACCTCAATCTTTCCTTCGACAACCAATTTCTTTAACTATACCAAGGAAGGATCTAAGTCTTGCTTTGCTTTAACATCAATCAACACCGAAGACTCGAATCCTCCTTGAACAAGAATACCTCCATTTTCTAAGTCAGCCAACCTAAATCCCAATCTAGCCAAATGGTGCACATCCTTCACTATCTCTTTCTTCCCCTCATCCACATGCGACAGACTTCCTATAGATAGCCTACTAAGGGCATCCACAACAACATTCGCCTTGCCAGGATGGTAAAGGACACTCATGTCGTAATCCTTGAGAAGTTCCAGCCATCTCCTTTGTCTAAAATTAAGATCCTTTTGGGTGAATACATATTGCAAACTCTTGTGATCGATGAAAAAATCCATGTGAACCCCATATGGATAATGTCTCCAAAGTTTTAGAGCAAACACCACCGCCGCCAATTCAAGATCATGGATTGGATAATTTTGCTCATGTACCTTCAATTGCCGAGACACATAAGCTATTACTTTACCATGTTGCATAAGCACACAATCCAACCCAGTTCCCGAAGCATTACAATACACCATAAACCCATCTAACCCATTGGGCAAGGTCAAAATAGGAGCCGATGTGATTCAGTCCTTCAAGGTCTGGAAGCTCTTCTCACACTCACTCGACCACAAAAATTTATCCTTCTTCTGAGTCAACTTGGTCCACGGGGATGCAATGGAAGAAAAACCTTCAACAAACCTCCGATAATAATCGGCCAATCTAAGGAAAGTTGGAATATATGAAGGAGTCAATGGTCTAGGCCAATCTTTCACCGCTGCTATTTTCTTAGGATCAACCTTAACGCCATCACCGGACACCACATGGCTAAGAAATACAACTTTCCCCAACTAAAATTCACACTTGCTAAACTTGGCAAACAATTACTTCTCCCTCAAAGTTTAAAGCACCAACCTCAAGTGACCCATATGCTCACCCACTCTGGGAGTAAATTAAGATATCATCGATGAAGACCACCATAAAATTGTCAAGGAATGGTTTGAACGCCCGATTCATGAGATCCATAAACACCGCCAGATCATTGGGCAAACTAAACGATATCACCACAAACTCAAAGTGCCCATAACGAGTTGGAAAGCCATCTTCGGGATATCACATTCCACTACCTTCAACTGATGGTAGCCCAATCGAAGATTTATCTTAGAGAAATGAGTAGCTCCTTGAAGTTGATCAAACAAATCATCAATTTTGGGCAACGGGTACCTATTCTTAATGGTCACCTTATTTAATTGTCGATAATCAATACACATTCAGAGAGAAACATATCTTTAATAACCTGTGTGTATGGTAAATCTATAAAGTATATTGATCAGTCTGCGGACATAGTTAGAAATTAATATTTGATTGTCTAACAATTGTTGTATGAATAAGTTGTAAGTTATTGAAACATGTCTCTAATAACCTGTAATTATGATATGTACTTGTTATATTCATTGTATTTGATATTGTTTACCTAAGAGATAACTAGACAAAGAACATATTAAGATATGTGGAGTTAAATATTCTGATAATGAGTTACTCAAGTTTGATGTGAGCTTACGGATAAGCATTTGTCTATGATGGATCAAATACCACTTCGATATAATATATGATTGTGTGATGCATTGATACCATGTCAGTATAGTGTACGGTAAACTATGGCCCCATACAGATCATGACTAGTTGGAAAAGATTAAAGTCCCTTAGCGTGTCACGACCCGGATAGGGGCCTAGATGTGACTTAGCAAAGGAGAACCCGAAAGTCCTCAATCAAGCCATCATAGAATAATCACACACATCATCGGTTCAGAAATGTGGAAAAGTAAACACATAACACATAATTCTGAAGGAAACGGGGCTTTGAACTCAACCTATGGGGATGTTGCCGGGAATGGGATGAGTATGAATCACATAGCACATAGCAAGTATTTATAAGGGGCGGGTAAGTAGGACTCAAGCTATGGGGGCACACCGGGGTTATGGGACTTTCCACATAAGC
>JBCEWC010012290.1:0-15973 GCA_038996855.1 Solanum aculeatissimum
GACTAATATATTTTGAATTTAATATAATTTGAATCATTTTATAAAATTTATATTTTAATAAATTTCATATGATTACATTAACGTATCAATTTTTTTTTATAAATTTAATTTTGAATCTGTACTTCTTTTTTTTTTTGTATTTTGACGAATGTTGCAGTTATGTATTAAAATATTTTTCTAATGTTTGTGCTTGGAGTATGAAGTCATCATGCCGGAAAAATACTGAGGTTTTTCAAAATAAAATACTTTAATGATACACATATTTTTTGTATTTTGACGAATGTTGCAGTTATGTATTAAAAAAAAATTCTAATGTTTGTGCTTGGAGTATGAAGTCATCATGCCGGAAAAATACTGAGGTTTTCAAAATAAAATACTTTAATGATACACATATATGTATGATGAGGTAAAGGATATTCAACAAAAGTTGAGATAACACTATCATTTGTTTGTGGAATCACTATCCCAAAACTAGTCAATCACAAAAGAAGTCATACATCAAACGATATAATAGATGATATTAAGGTTGCATATGGAGTTGACATTATGTATCAAAAGGCTTAGCATGCCAAGGAACGTGCACTGAATATGTTATGAGGTAAAACGAATAAAAAATTATTCAAGTATCTACTTTGGGACATTTTTTATATTGATACACAACACTAGGATTATGCAGTCGTTTTTTTTATCTAATTGTTAATGTATCAATGCTAATGAATTTAATTTGATACAATTACTTTGAAGTATCATTTTAAAAAAAAAAAAGAAATATTCAAGTTTCTATATAAAATATAAATGTGAAAATTAATATGCGTCTAATTGATTAAAACATGGTATATTGTTTTGGAAGTATAACTTCACGTATCATGATGTAAAAATTGCCAAAATTTAAAAATAAATAAAATCATGTTATAAAATATGTTTATTTTAATTTTAAAAACTTTAAGAAAAAATATTATTTTGATGAACTGATTTAAATTATACTTACTTAGATTTATGACGAATAATTCAAACTTTTTATTTTAACATAAAAAAAATTGAATCATAAAACCCCTACATATTAATATGGAGAATCCTATTACAAACTCTGAATATATATTTCCACCATTCCTTTTTAATTGTCATGCTGTACTTTTTGAAAGTCAATTTGACTGGTTTTCAAAGTTAAATTAGATTATATTAATTTGATATATAAAAATAAAATTTTAGATATTCAAAAATTATAAATGCAATTCTTTTTCAAGTCAATATAATGAAAACATATATCTTAATATTTTAGTCAAAGTTCATATACTTTGACTCTAAAAAAAAAATCTATGACAATTAAAAAGGAACGAAGTGAGTATAATAAACATACTGTAAATAAGGAAACGTAGATGGAAAGAGTATTAATCCTATATTCAAATTATCCAATACGCCATCTTTCCTTTTTTAATTGTCATAGTTTTTTTTGTTTGAAAGTCAAACAATATGAGTTTTGACTAACATCTTAAAATATAATTTTTCTCATCATATTAATATGAAAATTTGTAATTTATAGTATTTTTCATATAGTTTTAAATATTTTTTAAAAATATTAAATTACTGTAATCTAATTTAATTTTAAAAATTAGGCAAATTGACAATAAAAAATACAATATAATAATTAAAAGGGAATAGAGGAAGTAATAAAAATTAAAAAGGAAAGTAAATACCAAACACTTTTCAATTCATTCCCTATATTCAAATTATCCAATACTCCCTCTATTCTTTTTTTAATTGTCTTAGTTTCCTTTTTCAAAGTCAAACAATATAAATTTTGATTAATATCTTAACATATTTTTTTTTCATCACTTGATATGAAAATTTATAATTTATAGTATTTTTCATATAGTTTTAAATATATATATTTTAAAAATATTAAATTATTATAATCTAATTTAATTTTAAAAATTAAAAAGATAAGTAAATAACAAGCACTTTTCAATTCATTCCCTATATTCAAATTATCCAACACTCCCTGTATTCCTTTTTTAGTTGTCGTAGTTTTCTTTTTTAAAGTCAAACAATAAAAGTTTTGACTAACATCTTAAAATATTTTTTTTTCATCATATTGATACAAAAATTTGTAATTTATAATATTTTTTTATATAATTTTAAATATTTATTTTTTTAAAAAATATATTAAATTACTATAATCTGATTTATTTTTTAAAATTAAAAAGGAAAGTAAATAACAAGCTTTTGTAAAAAAAATAATTAAATTACTGTAATCTAATTTAATTTTAAAAATTAAAAAGGAAAGTAATAATTGGAAAGTTAAATTCTCCATATTATATTAGGACAAAAAAAAAAAACTATAAATACCCCCTTAAACCTCTTAAACCAATTCCTTACGCCTTCTTAAACCCTTCATAAACCCCACCCAATTCTTGATTTCTCTTCCAAAAAATCACCATGGAAACCAAGAAAGAGTCTTGTGAAGAACCCAAAAAAGACTTCAGCACATCAATTCTTGTTAGAAAAAGAGCCCCCAATCGTCTTATAGTTGATGAATCAATCAAAGATGAGAACTCCAGCGTTTTTCTGAACCAAGAAACCATGGAAAAGCTTCAACTTTTCCGTGGGGATGCTGTTTTGATCAAAGGTAAAAGGAAAAGAGAAACGATAGGTATAGCTGAGATTGATGAGGATTGTGAAGAAATCAAGATTCGTATGAATAAGGTTGTAAGGAACAATTTAAGAATAAAGTTAGGTGACATTGCTTCTGTACATCTTTGTAGTAATATTCAATTTGGGAAGAGAATTCACTTGCTTCCTGTTGATGATACTGTTGAGGGGTTATCAGGGGATCTGTTTGAAGTTTATTTAAAGCCTTATTTTCTTGATTCGTATCGTCCTTTAAGAAAAGGCGATATTTTTACTGTTAGAGGTGGGATGAGGAGTGTAGAGTTTAAGGTTATGGAAACTGATCCTGCTGAGTATTGTATTGTTGCTCCGGAAACTGACATTTTTGTCGGTGAGGGGGTGGTTAGGAGGGAGGATGAAGATCAGTTGAATGAGATTGGGTATGATGATATTGGTGGATTTAGGAAACAGATGGCTCAGATTAGGGAGTTGGTTGAGTTGCCATTGAGGCATCCATTGCTTTTTAAGTCTATTGGTGTGAAACCCCCTAAAGGGATTTTGTTATATGGTCCTCCTGGTTCAGGGAAAACAACGATAGGTCGAGCTGTTGCTAATGAGACTGGTGCATATTTCTTGGTTATAAATGGACCTGAGATTATGTCTAAGATGTCTGGTGAAAGTGAGAGTAATTTGAGGAAGGTGTTTGATGAAGCTGAGAAGAATGCACCTTCGATTATTTTTATTGACGAGATTGATTCCATCGCGCCTAATAGAGAAAAGACTAATGGGGAGGTTGAAAGGAGGGTTGGTTCTCAGCTTTTGACGTTGATGGATGGACTTAAGTCGCGTGCACATGTGATTGTTATGGCTGCTACTAATAGGCCTAATAGTATTGATCCTGCATTGAGGAGGTTTGGGAGATTTGATAGGGAGATTGATATTGGCGTGCCTGATGAAGTTGGGCGTCTTGAGATTCTTCGTATACACACCAAGAACATGAAGCTTGGAGAGGATGTTGATTTGGAAAGCATTGCAAGGGATACGCATGGGCATGTTGGGGCTGATTTAGCAGCGTTAACTACTGAGGCAGCGCTTCAATGCATTAAGGAGAAGATGAGTGTGATTGACTTGGAAGATGAAAGTATTGATGCTGAGATACTCAATTCCATCACAATTAGTAATGAACACTTCAAGGCTGCTCTAAACATTAGCAACCCTTGTGCTCTTCGCCAGACAGTAATTGAAGTTCCAAAGGTTTCATGGGATGATATTGGAGGGCTTGAGACTGTTAAACGTGAGCTTCAAGAGACTGTTCAGTATCCAGTGGAACATCCTGAATTGTTTGAGAAATTTGGCATGTCTCCTTCAAAGGGTGTCCTGTTTCATGGCCCCCCTGGATGTGGGAAAACTCTGTTGGCTAAGGCAATCGCCAACGAATGCCAAGCAAACTTCATCAGTATCAAAGGTCCTGAATTGCTCACAATGTATTTTGGAGAAAGTGAAGCCAATGTCAGAGAGCTTTTCGACAAGGCACACCAATCAGCACCTTGCATTCTGTTCTTCGACGAGTTGGACTCAATTGCTACTAAGAGAGGGAGCTCAGTAGGTGATGCTGGTGGTGCTAGTGATAGAGTCTTGAATCAGCTCCTAACTGAAATGGATGGAATGACAGCTAAAAAAACTGTTTTCGTTATAGGTGCAACCAACAGACCAGACATAATTGATCCTGCACTTCTAAGGCCCGGGCGTCTAGACCAATTGATATACATCCCCCTCCCTGATGAAGAATCAAGATACCAAATTTTCCGCGCATCCTTAAGAAAATCACCTGTTTCCAGCAAGGTAGACTTTAGACATCTTGCCAAGATGACAGAAGGATACAGTGGGGCAGACATCACTGCTATATGCCAACGCGCTTGCAAAAACGCCATCAGTGAAGTCATTGCAAAGGACATTGAGAGGGAGAAGAGGCGAACGGAGAATCCTGACATGATGGAGGAAAACACTGATCAAGAAGAGGTTGCAGAAATTAAGGTTGCACATATTGAGGAATCCATGAAGTTATCTAGGAGAAGTGTTGCTGATCTAGACCTATTGAAGTATGATGACTTTGCTAAGTCTTTGCAACAGTCAAGAGGACTTGGTAATGATTTTAAGTTCTCAAACGACGACGACAACAACAACAACAATGCTAAGGAAAATCCTTTTGAGAACTGTCCTGGAGTTGAAGATTGTGATGTTGAGTTGTATGATTAGTATTAGGAAAGCTCTATTTTGAGTTTTGAATTCAAACAGTTATTTGTTTATGAAAGTTTTCAACTTTATATCATATGATTTTAAATCTCAAGTTCTCTGAAATATTATAGGATTTGGAATTCCAAATTCTTTTAAATACTTCCTCCGTCTCGTTTTAGTTGTCGTTGTTTCCATTTTTAGAGTCAAACTATATAAACTTTAACTAATATTTTAAGATATAATTTTTATTATATTAATGTGAAAAAAATTGCAATCACTAATACTTTTCTTATAGTTTTTTAATATCTAAATTTTTATTTTAAAATTTTAAGAATTAATCAAATTAACTTTTAAAAAGTGCAACATGACGAAGGAAGTATAAAACTTGACCAGTAAGTTACATCCCACAAAAAAGTAAATCATAATTTTAAATTTTATTATAAATATTTTTTTGCGTAAACAAATACGTAACGATGCATATAACTTAAAATTTTGAAATAATATAGATATACCCTTAACTCCAGAGAGAGAGTTTTCTTGACTTTACGAGCACAACCTTCACAGTCCATTCTAATCTTGATGGATATAGTTGTGATTTGTTTCTTTTTTCTTGCTCTTCTTAATGTTGCTAAGTACTTCAGCGGTAAGAATTTAAATTATCAACCACCGTATCCTTACAAACAAAAGAAAAAAAAAATACCAACATTGACAACTTAACCAAATCTTTTTAAATTTTTTTTTTCATTTGATGTTCGGAATCTACATTAGAATTTCAATTAAACTCGGATTGCACTCTAATGCAAAGTCCATTTGAAGGTGACACTCCCGATAAGATTTTCTCAATATCTATGGCTCAAATTCAAAATTTTTGATCGAAAGTGATACAGTTTCACCATTACATCGTAATCCGTGTCTATAACTTAAAAGACAACTTTTGTCTTTCATTTTTGTTGTTTTTGTTTGGGGGTTGGGGGTAGTTTCTTTTGGCCCAATCACATGGTAGTCTTTCACTTTAATTTTGTCTTTTTTTAAAAAGTATTTTATTTTTTAAATTTTTTTTGAAACTTTTGAGGTGAGTTGGAGATAACATACACTTCCTTTTTAGAGGTCCAAATATATTTCTTTCCCTCACCACATATACTTTTCCACCCTGTCATTTATTTATTATTATTATTATTTATATATTTATTTGATTTTTTGAAAAAAATAATTACTCAAATACATTGTTTAACTATTTGATTGGGAGTATTAACACTTTCAACAAGATTTTTTTCGTAACTAAAGTTTAAATCCAAAATCTCTCGTTTAAAGGTAAAATAATTTCGCTACTACACCATAACTTACATTGATCATCTGACTATTTCAAATAAACATTGCATGGAGTTCATGAAATATGTGAACTCTTTGAACTTAGTTCATTCCGGTTCTCAAATAAAGTGAAATATGTTAAATAAATTTATACTTTATTTATTAAGAATAACAAAACGAAAGACAATCGATTAGTTATTCATCAAAGTTTTATTCTTTCGATGACCAGAATTACACAGGGATATATAGCTCACGCATCAAACTTTCGAGGGGCTCATTCAAGACTTACTAGAACTATTACAGAAATGAATACTTGTAAATTTTGATCATGAACCTAATCTTACGATGTACTCTCTCATTATTTTTAAAAAGGGATAAAATTCATCGTGAACAAATAAATGTGAACGAAGAAAATACATATTTAATTCTTTTTGGGTAAATAAAAGGAATCAGAAGAGACAGTTGCCTTCATTTGTACTCTCCCCAAACGTTCCCCACAATCTAGGATTACACGGTTAGTGGGTCCCACGTTTACTTTGTCCAAAAATAAAATAAAATAAAATATTACTATAATTATAAATTTCTTGTTTATTACAAAAAAAAAAAAACTAGTAACGACGACAACAATATACCCAATGAAATTTCACAAGTGGGGTCTGGAGAGGGTAGAAATGTACGCAGACCTTACCACTACCTCATAAACGTAGAGAGACTATTTTCGAGAAATCCTCGTCTCAAAAATCCATAAGCAAAATAAACTAGATACAAAAAAAAAAGGAAAGGAAAACAAGGGAGAACGACTAATAACGAAAAGTAAATAATAATATAAGACGAATAATGACAACACAGGATATAACTACACTACAAATTCTATCACCCTTCTATATCCCAAGACCAGGCATCAACCTTACTACCCTACCAGCCTATCAGCCTACTACTCTAATTCACGATCTCCACTCCTTTCTATCTAAGGTCACGTCCTCAGTGAGATCAAGTTTCACCATATCATGTCTAATCACCTCTTCTAATACTTCTTCGGTCTACCTCTACCCCTCTGAGTAACCCCTAAATTCAACCTCTCGCACCTCCTAAAAAAACTAGTAAACAAGAACAAAATCAACATAATCCTTCTTCTTCCTTTTTCCTATAAAAATGAAAGGAAAAATAACAAAACTAAACAAACACATGATATGTATTTACATTATATAACTATAGTTTGAAAATATTACAATTTGTAGCTATAGTTAGGATTTTGTTGCTATTTTCTCTATCCTCTTTTCCCCTCTCTCGTCTCTCTCCTTTCTGTCTATAATTTCTTGTCGGATATACAATTACATATGTGTACCAGCTGCATATATACAATTATTTTGACAGATATACATATACAATTTACCTCTGTCCACTCTCTGCCCTCTCTCGCTCGCCTCTCTCCTTCCTCTCCCAATCTCGCTTGTCAGATATACAAATACATATATATATTAGTTACACATATATAATTATTTGACAGATATACACATATAATTTGACAAATATACATATACAATTCACCTCTCTCGATCTCGCTCGCCTCTCTCCTCCTCTCCAGGTCACATAGCCGAGGTTATGTCGTGTAATTATGTAAAATATAACTATTTGACCATATTAAGTTTCAAACCTAGGCTATTCATGAAAATTCTCCAAAATCAAATAATAAATCAACACAATCCAAGTAAGT
Source organism: Solanum aculeatissimum (assembly GCA_038996855.1). Classification (NCBI taxonomy): domain Eukaryota; kingdom Viridiplantae; phylum Streptophyta; class Magnoliopsida; order Solanales; family Solanaceae; genus Solanum; species Solanum aculeatissimum. Next base: position 7,865 of record JBCEWC010012290.1, read on the forward strand.
AGTAAAAATTTAATTACTCTAATAGCTTAATTAGTTGACTATTTAAAATTTTAATTTATCATAAGAATTCGAGGAAAAAATTACTTAAATAAATTGGTAGTCTAATTTCAATTATTTATTTTTTGCGCTACCTCGTATCTTTTTTCCCATTTAATGATGAAATCAGAAATTTCACAAAAAAAATTTTATAACATAAAAAACTAAACATACGAAAAAATCAAAAGGGTTCAATATATACTTCCTACCTAGCTCCGACCCCCATTTTATTTTTTAATTTTATTTTGAAAATTCAACTGTTATCTTGACGCCATATTTTTGTGGCGTCTACGTAAAGGTACAAGACATTTTTTTTTTTTAAAAAATTTAATAAATTTATTTTTACAATATTTTTTTTTAAAAAATAAATAAATATATTTTCCAGCTTAAATACAAGTGGAGGCTTTGTTTGTGTCTTTTCCCATTTCTACCTTAGCATATATTCCTGGTTGAAAAACCCAAAAGAAAACATTAGTCTCACGTATTCTTCTCAGAAAATCTTGAAAAAAATAAATTTTTGAAGGGTGTTCAAAAGCAAGCTGAGTATTTACAGATAAGTTCTTTTAAATTATGTCCTTAATTTAAATTTTGAAGAAAAAAGGAAAGAGAAAAAGCAAGAATTTTTGTTGGGTAGACGAATTGTTTACAGCTGAAAAAGGGTTTTTTTTTTTTTTTTTTGAAATTCTAGAGTTGTTTTCTTCAATTGGGGTTTGCTTGGTGAGCTGGTTATGACAGAGAGGAAAAAGATTGTGAATATATATACTGTTTTGTTTGTGTTGTGTTGATTCTGAAAAATACCCTTTTGGATTTAGGGGGTTAAATCTCAGTTATTTAAGTTATTTCTTTGTATTTTGTGAAAAAGATTGGATTTTTTTGGTTTCTTGGTTTCTGGGTTGTGGTGGATTTGTTTTGATTGTGAGTTTTTGTTTGGTTGGTGAAATTTCCTTATCTGGGCTGTGGTGGGGGTTTGGTTCTTGATTTGTAATCTGGTGCAAAGACTCAATTTTTCTACCAGTTAGGTCCTGTTACTTTCATCTGTTTAGTGATTTGGATTAGGAAATTGGTTTAAGTTGGGAAAGTTGGATTTGTTGAGCTCAGAATGGGGAAGGAAAGTTGGAAAAAGTCGAAAAAGATAGGAGGTAAATCTGGTGAAAGTAGTAGTCCTAGAGCATTTGATAAGGATACAGCAGTTTTCATTGCTATGTCGAAGGAACTTAAGGATGAGGGGAATAAGCTATTTCAGAAAAGGGACTATGAAGGGGCAATGCTGAAGTATGACAAAGCTATCAAGTTGCTTCCGCGGAGTCACATAGATGTTTCTTACCTCCGTAGTAATATAGCAGCTTGTTATATGCAGATGGGACTCAGTGAATACCCTAGGGCGATCCATGAGTGCAATTTGGCTCTTGAAGTCACACCGAAATATAGTAAGGCGCTTCTGAAGAGAGCTAGGTGTTATGAGGCACTGAATAGGCTTGATTTGGCGCAGAGAGATGTTAATAGGGTGCTGGAGATGGAGCCGAATAATCTCATGGCTATTGAGATTGCAGAAAGGGTGAAAACAACCATCGAGCAAAAAGGCATTGGGGTGAATGACATTCCGGTAGATTTGATTCCAGTACCCGAATATGTTGAACCACCTTTTGCTTCAAGTCACTCTAAATCATCAAAAGAGAAGACTCTAAAGAAGAAAAGCAAGAAAGTAGAGGAGAAGATGTTTAGCGGGCAGGCAGAAGAGAAGGAGTTAGACAGCAGAATCGATTTAACGCAGGCAGAAGAGAAGGAATTAGACAGCAGAATTGATTCAACGCAAGCTGATAACAGGAATGAGGGAAAGAATGCTGAGGACCAGAAAGTTGCGGAGAAGAAACATGAGAATATAATTGATGAAAATAAGGATAAAGACCTGTCTCAGGAAGAAAAGGTTGATGACAAGATGGAGGGAAAGAAAGCTGAGAACAAGGCCAACAGAAAGAAAGCTAAGGATAAGAAGAGCAAGGACAAGATTGAGGTAAATAAGGCGGAGAACAAAGATGAGGACAATGAGGAGAGGAAAACTGAGGATAAATTGGTGGTGGAGGAAATTATTAGTCATACAACAGAAGAGCCGAAAAGAACAGTGAAATTAGTATTTGGGGAAGACATAAGATGGGCCCAAGTTCCTCCGAACTGCAGCATCTTGACACTAAGGAAGATCATAGGTGATCGTTTCCCAAGCTTAAAAGCAGTCCTAATCAAGTACAGGGACCAAGAAGGTGACCTGGTTACGGTGACTACAAATGAGGAATTAAGGTGGGCTGAATCTTCTGTTGGACATGGTTCTATAAGATTCTATATCGTGGAAGTTGGTCCGGAGCAGGATCCTTTCTATGAGAAGATCAAAGGTGTGGAAGACAATCATAAATACAGCGCACGGCATGATAAGATTGTTGAAAATGGAAATGTTGAAAGAAGCAAGGAATTGCATAATGGACCAGTTTGCATTAATGATTGGATTGTCCAGTTTTCTAATTTGTTCAAAAACTATGTTGGATTCGAGTCCGATGCTTATCTGGATCTCCATGAAGTCGGAATGAAGCTATACTCGGAGGCTCTAGAAGAGGCAATCACAAGTGAAGAAGCTCAATGCCTTTTCAGCACAGCTGGAGAAACATTTCAGGAGATGGCTGCTTTGGCATTGTTCAACTGGGGAAATGTTCATATGTCCAGGGCACGGAAAAGGGTCTACTTGAAAGAAGATGGTTCCGGAGAATCTTTGCTTGTGCAGATAAAAATTGCTTATGATTGGGCTCTAAAAGAATATTCAAAAGCAGGAGAGAGATATGAAGAGGCATTAAATGTCAAACCAAACTTTTATGAAGGCATCCTCGCTCTGGGGCAGCAACAGTTTGAGCAGGCAAAACTTTCTTGGTATTATGCGATAAGCACTGGTGTCAATTTGGATTCTTGGCCTTCTACTGAAGTTCTGCAGCTGTACAACAGTGCTGAGGAAAATATGGAAAGGGGTATGCAGATGTGGGTGGAGGCAGAGGAGCAGCGTCTGAACGAACTATCAAGTCCCAACAAAACAAATCTGCAGAAGATGAAGTTGGAGAATTTGTTCAAAGGAATATCTGCAGATGAAGCTACTGAGCAAGCTGCAAACATGAGGTCTCAGATAAATTTACTATGGGGTACGATGCTATACGAACGATCACTTATGGAGTTCAAACTTGGGCTTCCACTCTGGCAAGAATCTTTGGAGGTTTCTGTTGAAAAATTTGAATTGGCTGGAGCTTCTCCAACAGATATTGCTGTTATGATAAAGAATCATTGTTCCAACAGTACTTCAACAGAAGGTGAAACTGGAAAATATTGCCTTAAACTTGTTTACTGTTTGGTGACTTTTTAAGATTATTTGAAATGTTTCTGACTTTTGTCGTGTTTGTAGGTCTGGGATTCAATATTGACGAGATAGTACAGGCATGGAATGAGATGTACGAAGCAAAACGGTGGGAAAGAGGCGTTCCTTCTTTCAGGTTGGAACCATTGCTCAGGCGACGAGTTTCCAATCTTTATCATGCCCTTGAATTAGCATGAGTTCTTGTTATGGTGTCAGAGGAATTAAGAAAGAAACTCGCTATTACTGCTGTTGTTGCACCCAGTCTACGCTATGCTCATTGGGAAGGTAAATATCCTGTCTTTAACATACTCATTCATTTAAATATCCTGTCCGAAGAAAGACATAGGCCGGTAGGGTAAAGGGAAGCTTTTCCCAAGTCGGTGTGGCAACTTATGTTTGATCGTAACATCTCTAAGTTTAGCTCATTTAATGCTTTTTGGGTTGTATTTTAAAGTTTGCTGAGGGTCTATCTAAAATAGCCTCTCTACCTCACAAGGTAGAGATAAAGGCTACGTACATGGTACCCTCCCCGGACCCACTTATGGGATTATACTAAGTATGTTGTTGTTGGTTGTATTTTAAAGTATATCACTGCATTCTTTGGAATCTTCATGTTGTAGAGAGATTGAATAATGATTTGTGGTCAGGCTGCAATTATATTTATTACTATGAATTAGTACTTAAGACGTACGTGCAAGAAATATGTTGGATACTTGAAAAAAAATATTCATTCCTGTAGGCAGAAAGACATAAATTTTGTAAATTTTATATTTTTCCTTTTCATCAAGTCCACATATTGCTGGAGTAGCCTGGTGTTTACAAGTTCAGATCTTTCTGAAGTCTGTGACTTGTTAAGCAATTCCATATAGGGCTAAAATCCTTACTCAGGAAATAAATACTCATCTTTGTAGTAAACACCAGATGTAAGGAAAAGTTGGCCACTGGATGATTAGATGATATTCTATTCCAAAATGGACATGAAAGATTACTAATCAAAGACTAACTGTAGCTTATAAATGATTTTGTATGCGCAAATGTAGAGTACAGAAGTACATCCAGGTGATTTGTCATGCAGTCACCAAAATATATTCAGTTCATTCTACTGAACACTATGCGGAGTCCTGACAGCAGTTTCTGCATGTTGTTCCTTTAGCCTTGGTTATCTTATTATCTTGCTGTTGTTTGTGCTTGTTGCTACTGCCTCTTTTTTATCGTTCTTTAAGCTGAGGGTCTATCAGAAACAACCTCTCTACCTTCTCACGGTAGAGGTAAGGTCTGCATATACTCTATCCTCCCCACACCCCACCTGTGGAATTACACGTGTATCTTCTTCTTGTTGTTCCCTGCTTTACCTGAGAGATGTTGCATGTATTTGTTCTGCAGGGATCTATGTGCATCAACTGTTGATACAAGTTTTGGAATTTGGACCTTATGACACTTAGGATTATGCATTACCAGTTATTCGTTCCGTTTTACAGTATCACACACACAAAAAAAAAAAGAGAATCTTATGCTCTTTTCCTTCACATGGAGATGAAGAGGCAGAAATCTGTTTTTCTTTATTTTTGCCTAGTCGTCATTGTCTTGCCAGTGCTGTGGTTCCTCAAAGCCAGCAGCGAATCTCTCAGTAGTTTTTATTTTTTCTCCTTTGGGCTCATGGAAGGGTCCTAAAGGCATTCTTTTTCTACAGGAATTTCTTTGTTAGGAGAACCTTTTATTGTCACCAAGATTTTCTTTCATGGCTTGTAATACTATTTTGTGTCAGTTTAGCCTTTCTGTATTTTTTTCTTAGAGATTTTACAATTAGGGTCGTACATAGAGTTCTTGCATTGTAATGGACTAATGGTGTAACATTATGCGAGTTTATTATGTATTTTACTGTTGCTTGTATGATGTTCCAGATGGTTGGGTAGGTAGTAATACTACTCTTGGCAAAACTCAGTTGTATTTAACTGTGCTTTTATTTCTTTTAGCAACGATTAAAATTATCTAGAGATCATAGGTTCGAACCATAGAACAACCACTAATACTTTTATGACCATGTACATCACTCCATGGAAGTGGAGTGCAGTCCTTTACCTACATCAACGCAGAATGATTTGTGCACCAAACTGCCTTTATAAGTTCAATAGGTGCAATTTTAGCATAGCTCACCTAGAAATCACTGAAAGTTCCACAACAATGGTGAAGTTGCTTCAACTGCAGAACTAGAAAATCATGCCAATCTAGAAGGGTCCTTCTTCGAGACCAGTATAGATATGCATGTGCAAGTTTAGCTGATTACTTTGTATGGATGTAAAAAGCACACACAACTAACAAGAAATGGTTTAGATAGGAAGCTATTGACAAAACAGAAAAAGCAAAGAGTATATTTGCTCTCTCAGTCTAATTGCAGATAATAGCCAATTGGTGTTTGGTGTTATTCTATCTACACACCAAGATAGCTGTTCATCATCTAGTCTTATAATCAGAAACTATATCATTGATTAGGGTGATATCGCGCAAGTTTTGGAAGGGCTGTAGCTTGAAGTTTCTTGATTTCACATGCTGTCACCCCACAATATTCCAGGTATAGTGAGCGTAAATTCTTGAGAGACTTCAGGTGCTGCAAGCCATCATTGGTGATATTAGAGTTTGAGACATTCAAAGAAACCAATGATGTCAATCCTGCATTTTTCAAATGAGATGGTTTGTCAGTTAAGTAGGAAAACTATGAAAAACTGGGATTCAAATTCAAGTAAAGAAAAAAAGAAAGAAAGAAAACAGTAGTTCAACTTTTTCCAATTTGTCCAAGTGCCTGTTGGCACAGCTATCCAACACCTCCACATATACTGATGAGAAGTAGTTGGTACAAAGTGAAACAATCGAGATGCATGCAAACTAGTCCGAACAACTAAATGCAAGAACCACCTGGTGCAAGAAGCATTCCGTGTTCATACAGTGTCCGGAAAACGACCATACCCCCAAGGGAGTGTACTGTAGGCAGCCTACCCTGATGCAGGCATCTATGACTAATTTCACGACCTCAATCCGTGACCTATAACTCACACAGAGACAACTATACCATTGCTCCCAAGGTTCCCCTTATTCAAACACCTCAATGATGGAAAAAGAAGAAGTCAAACGGGCAATATTGTGTTTAAAAATGATTGAAGTCTTCATTTCCCAATGTTGTTCCATATTTAATCATCCATAGCAGCAGTTTTGAAGAGCATTTGAACTGCTGTAGGTGTTTCATGTATCGAATGAAATCAAAACGTACCTGATAGAAACTCCAAGGCTGTATTTGATAGCCTAAAGTTTTGTGACAGGTTTAGCAACATCAGAGAAGTAAGATCCTTTATGTTCTTGATGCCAGCATCCGTCAACCGACCCCCACAGAGGTCAAGTGATTGAAGATTTTTGAAATCTGACAAGACATGGGTACACTTGAGAATTTGGAAATGAGCAAAACTTCATTCTTATTACCATCTGTAAAGAAATGATAAGAACATTCCTGCTCCGTATTCAAAACCTTAACATATTCAGAAAGGAGAAGAAAAATTTAACAGTTCTTAGGAAAAACAATAGCTGCTTTAACTCACATGACAGATATTTTGTCCCAGAATCCGTGATCTGAGCACCAAAAAGATCCAGATGAGTCAATCCAGTTAAACCTGCTTCAATATGGCAGAAAAGGCTACATGTTAATGTTTCTAGCATAAACCAGAAAAGAATGACATAAACGGCTCCTACACATTATTGAGCAATCAATAATTCAATACAGCAAAGAAATTCTCAAAAGCAAACTAGTAGTTTCACTAGAAAAAAAAGAACGATTTTCTGTTTTTCTTATATATAAGATCGTGATTGGATCCACATATGTTTGGTAAAGAGAATAGTTCTTATCCTTTGAGAATAATAAAAATGGACAGTGTTCAATTGGAACATTCAAAGGTGACTAAATTGGTCCTAGTTACTCCTCGGGGCGGATTATTGTAGAGACTAGAGAACAAAGACGAAATTTGAAAGTTCTAACTTCAACTACAATGAGAGTTGTCCAATAAAAAAAGAACGAAAATATAACAAAACCCAAAACGAACAGTAAACGTGAGGCTTTAAATTCTAGTTATCACTATGAAGCATCACTATAATAGTAAAAAAAGTCTATCATGATAATTTGGAAGGCTATTACTTGCCAGTACAACTTCATAAAATGTACAATTACAGACTTCTGTACAAAAAGTAGAACAAATGAAAACAATTCTTATTGTCAAGGAAGTCGATACCAGAAACACATTCTGGTGTTTCAATGTTTTCCACTGATACATATATGGCACAGCAATCATCATTCTCCTTAGCATTATCTGTAACCTGAGTTTTTCGACCTTCTATACTAGCAATATATCTATTAGGTCCATGTGTTCAGAGAACAACAACATACAGTGTATAATTCCACAAGTGGGGTCTAAAGAGGAATTAGAGGGTAAAACTAACCCCTTCCTTGAAATATGAGAGCCTGTTTTTAATAGACCCTCGACTCGAGAAAAAGCATTTTGAAAAAGAAAATACGGGAGAGACGTCATGTCAAGATACTAAAGAAAGCATGGCAAAGCACACATAAAAGGGAAAGTAATTGTTAGGATCGGAACTCGGGAAAAGTCGAATTTAGCCAAATAATATTATGATGACAATAACAAATACAATAGTGA